>PVLD010009494.1:0-76707 GCA_004027595.1 Dinomys branickii | reverse complement strand
TTTTGCTGACTGTTTAATTATTTGTTCTGTTTAGGGAGTTATTTCTATAGCTGTTCTTGGGATTGTGGTCTCTTTTTTCTCTGTCTAGAATATCTTTTAGTGCTTTTTCCAATGCTGGTTTGGCACTCATGAAGTTCTTCAGTTGTTCTTTGTCGTGGAAATATTTTATTTCTCCATTGAATTTGAGGGATAATTTTGCCGGATGCATCAGTCTGGGTTGGAAGTTGTTTTGTCTCAGAATCTGTAGTATCTCGCTCCAAGCTCTTCCTGTTTTCATGGTTTCCATTGAGAAGTCTGCTGTGATTCTGATGGGCTTTCCTTTATAGATGATCGCTTTGATTTCTCTGGCAGCTTTTAATCTTGTGTTATTTTGCTGGATATCTGGGATCTTGACTATTATATGTCTGTGTGTGGTTTTCTTTGGGTTATATATTGTTGGGTTTCTATATGCCTCGATTAACTGAACTTCAGTATCTTTTACCTTGTTTGGGAAATTTTCTGGTATTATTTCAGCAAATATTCTTTTTATATCGTTTGTGAGGTCTCCTGCTGTTTCACACACTCCTATAACTTGAATATTGTTACGTTTTGCCTCATCTTGGAGCTGTTGGATTGACTTTTCTTGTGTCTTTGATGATATTATGAGATTCTTCCTTTCACGCTCATAAGGTGCCATGCTGTCTTCAAGTTCTGAAATTCTATCTTCGGTTTCATTTAAGCAGTTTTGCATACTTTCAGTGTAAGTTTTCAAATCCTGGCATTGTCTTTGGACCTGTTTCATTCTTGGTAATTCATTCCTAAATTGCTCTTGTAACATTTCCATTTGTTTCCTATTTTCTTCTAGTCTTTTGTCTATTTCTTCTCTATGTGTACAGAACATTTCTTCCATCATTGTTTTCAGCTCGTCTGAGAGATCATTGCAGGTATGTGGCTTATTTCTGCTTTAAGCTCTTTTATGGCCTGTTGGAGTTGTTTCTTTTCGAATGCAATTGTTTCATAACTTGCATGTATGTGGCTTCCTGGTTCCCCTGTATCCTCGCATTCAAAACTTGTTCTGGGTGGGGTTGAGTTTTGAGACTGCATTTTGTTCCTCTGTTTTCCCATTTTTGGGTATCAGATTCAGAATGTGGAGCTATAAATTCCACAGGCATTTCAGCAGGCAAAGGTCTGCTGCAGAGGCTGCTCCAATGATTCCTTCTCTTTGGGAGAATGTCCCTTAAGCTGTCTGCTGAGATTTCCGTTTCTACTCCCTACCCTGAGACCTGGCTGGGGGGTATAAACAGCTCCCCACCCAGGGACCTTGCAGACAGGCCACTCAGGTGTTCCTCCCTGGGTGGAGCTCTTTCCCCCCTCACAGATCCCGTTGGGGCACCTAGCTAGCTCTTCCTACCCGGGAGATCCTGCAGTCATTAAAGCTTCTTGGATGTCACTCACTGGGCAGAGCTTCTTCCCGACTCAGGAAAAACCGGTTAGAGCACCCACTCAACTCACCCTGGGATCGTGCAGACAGGAATGCCGTTCAGATGTGTCTCCCTGGATTGAGCTTTTTCCCGACTGAGAAATCCTGCCGACCGCAGCTGCTACAGTTCGCGCGGCGCTGGCTGCGGGGGCGGGGCTCTGAGCGGGATCCCAGAACGCTGCCCAGATTGGCACAGTCTGTCCCAGTAGCGCGTTCTCTGAGTTCCCTCTACTCCGCTGCCTCCAACAAATCCTGGTTACAGCCGCCTCTGATCCAATAGGGTTCAGGCGCTGGAGGCGTCCTTCCCTCCACAATCGCTCTCTCGGCTGTATGCAGATTGAGCCAAGCTGCAGCCCAAGTGCAGTACCGATCCCTCGGGTGCCCAGCTCTCAGGATCCGCCCACTTCTCGCCACACGGCTTGTCCAGCCGCACCTTTAATACTCAGGCCGCGGAGAGCAATGCGATCAGTTGGAATTTTGCATCCACGGACCGGGCACCTGCGCGCAAAGGATCGGTCTCTGGGAGAGATTCCCTCTGCCGCTCACCTGGTCGCCATCTTCCCGGAAGTCTCCCATCTTCAGCTTTCGGATTGATTTCTCCTCATTCATTGTTGACTTTAAGAGATCCTTCCTTTCACAATCATTAGTGGTCATGCTGTCTTCAATATCTGAAATTCTATCTTTGGATTCATTCAAGTGGTTTTGCAAGCTTTCAGTGGCAGTTTTCATTTCCTGGAAATCTCTTTGAGTCTGTTTCATGTGTTCTAATTCATTCCTGAATTGCTCATGTAACATTTCCGTTTGTTGCCTTTGATCTTCTAGTCTTTTATCTGTTTCTTCTCTGTATGTGTGAAGCATTTCTTCCATTATTATTTTCATTTCATTTTTTGCCTGAGAGATTATTTCAGATTTAATCTCTTCTATGGCATGATGGAGTTGTTTCTCTCCTTCAGATGTGATCATTTCAGAAATTTTAGGTATGTGGTTTCCTAGTTCTCCTATGTCATTGTGTCCTGTATTTGTTCTGGGTGGAGTTGTGTTCTGAGACTGCATTTTGCCCCTTCGTCTTGTCATTTTGAGTGTCAGATGACTAGTGCGGAGCTGCTGACTACCAAGGCAGCTCTCAAAGGACTCTAGAGACCCTAGTTTACCTGAATGTCAAAGTAAACTCGGTGGTAGCAGACCATGGACCACTTGGCCCAGGGACCCCAGGCAATTGCTGGTGTGTACAGCTCAGACCACACCTGCTATAGTGGAGGGGTGTTCGGCTTCAGTACCAGGGTGTCCAGTGTGTGGCAGGGAAGCATGTGGGCCTTGGCCTTGTAGCCTATGGTGGTTAGGCAGCAGCTTCTGCTTCAGTATTGAGGTAGCTGGTCAGGGGGGAGCAGGGTTCTCCTCCCAACCCTGAGGACCCCAGAGCCTGAGGCTGATTCCACACTGCATGTCTCAATGACCAACAGGGACAGGCCCTCCCAGTTGGAGCTCCTTCCTAAATCTTAAGGTGTGGAGAGCAGAACCCAGGTGTAGGCCTTACCAGAGGAGAAGGGTTGTGCTGCTCATGCAGGTCGTCCTCCATCTCTGGAGAAAGTCTGAGTTGCAGAGCCAGGATGCAGGCGGGAAATGCTGCTCTGATGATGTGTCTGTGCAGGTCGGCCTCCGTTACTGGAGAAAGGTCCGAGTCCCTTCTACAGAATTATATAACCTTACGTTTAGGCTACTTTTAAGAGTTAAATAAATAAAACCTTCAGATTTGTTGGAGAAGAAGGAATAAGGAAGCAAAATGCTCTAATACTATATTCAGTGCTATGTTTTGGAAGGAATGTGATAAAGTCTCTTTATCTGAGTTCTGTCATCTGAAACAGCATTTCAGAACACTGCTTCCAATTTCCAACAATTACTACTAAAGTGAAGCCCACAGCTATATTAATGAAATATAGTGAGAAAATTTTGTGATACATCATTTTTTCTCTCTTACATAATGCTGTCTTTCTATATTTTTTTGTTTGTTTTTGTATTTCTATATTTTTAACATGGAAGTGCATTCAAATCTAGGGCAATGATGAGGCCAGCTCCTTATGCTGGTTAGAAATAATGATGAGTCCTTAGTTTGTCTTGTTATGAGAAAAACTATAAATTTATTTACATTTTTCTTTTTCTAGCACTTTTAAAATCTAAATATATAGGGACAAAAGCAAAACTATTTCACTGTTTTGATTTATACAGACTATCTGAAGCCTTTTTTGTCTTGTTTTGTCTAGAATATCATAGTAGATTCATGGGTGTGATGATGAGCCCATAACAACACTGACCACAGAGAGAGAATAAAAACTCCGGAGAACCTTGGGAATGTGTTCATGGACTTAGTGAAGGAAGAAAAATGTAAGATAATTTCTTGCACAGTTTTTTTAACTGACACAACCAAATACATTAAAATAGTAACTATAATTATTTTAAGTGATAATCACTTATTTTAGAATTAAGTGTTAAACATGGCTATTTTAAATTTCAGCTAAACAATGAGACATTACAAAATGGAAAATTAGAAATGGCTTAGAAGTCTGCATGAGCATAGGAAGTCTTCTTTCCCCAAGTTCTGCTTCTCCTTCAATTAACTCTGAATAGGTTAATTCAATTAGCAATCAAATGCCCACAGAAGATTAGTTCTTTCACTAATTACATCCCTGAATGTGCAGCTGTTGCACCTTTCTGAGGCCTGTGCCTCCTTATACCAGGGTCCTTGCTTTCTCATCATGGGGCTCTGAGTCACAGCACATCACCAAGATTAGTCTTTTAGGTGAATTCTTTTTTTTTTTTTAACTTTTTTTTTTTTTTTTGGCGGTACTGGGGATCGAACTCAGGACCCTGTGCTTGCTAGGTAGGTGAATTCTTATTACTATTATTAATTAACAACTCAAATAATGTCACAAGGATCTGTGAGATTAAATTGTATTAAATGAAGAACCAACTGGGAAAATTTTAATTTGTACAAGAAAATCCATGCACCTGGTAAGTAACTTTTTTCAAGTAGTAGATACTTCTAAATAATCATTATACTAGTCCCTCCTACGAAGAATTTAGTTACTATGTGACTGAAAAAAGTAAAGAGCAATATGGGTTATCTAAGTTACAGTGCATTTTAGTTCATGCATTTGAGTTCTAATCACATCACCAGTTGCACCCCACTAATTCTTTACATTTAGCCAATACTACCTCTGCCATTTTAAATGATAGAACTAAAATAATTAGCCCTATAGTAACTTGCCACGTACATGAAAATATGGTACATTTATTGACTGATAAATATTATAACTGAAAGAAGAAAATAGGTTTTAAGTAGTTTTACTTAAGGATACTAAATATATTTTGACCTCTAAGGGTTAGTGATTTTGAGTCACTAATTTAACATTGCTTGAGAGTAAACTTAGTCATGAGAATATCTGAAGAGAAGGAATTTTAACACTTATTGTTTCTCTGCAATATTGTACTTATTGGGCTAAGTACATTCCCAAACATACGAGAAACACTACTTTGTTAATATTATATTGCTTACAGGTATGGGTGAAAACTTACCATAACATCAAATGTCCCACAAAATTTTGATTATCTTACTGTTTTAAACTTTAAAAGTAATTTCTCTTGCTAATTATATCTTGAGAAATTTGGTTTTATTTTAGATTAATGATTACAAGCTGTAGTTTCATTTATATTATCAGTTCATTTTTTAATTTTAATCTTACAAATAGTTTCTGTGTGTCTTTAACATCAACAAAGAGAAATCACATTTTATCACACATATAAATAGAAAATGTAGACACAAAACTCTTCATTATCATCTATGGTGTTGCTTAAGGCCTCTACAGTAATAAGAGATAATTCAAAGCTGAAGACAGATTGGCTCTAACAGATCAATATATAACTGAGAATATTCAGCATTAAATTTTCTTACACAAACTTACCCAACTCCACACTGCAGGAAATCGCCTAAATTAAACAACCAGAGACTTGTTGTGTCTAAAGCCACGATGTGGAACTACAGCTAAGCTCAGTTAAAAATCACATGTCAAATACTTTTTTTAGTATATGGGAAATTTTTATTTAATTTTCTGACATTCTTGAAGTAATCTCTGTGTGTTTCAATAAATGTAAACATTAACCGTTGCTATTATCCTAGTTTCATTTTAAAATAATCACGTTTACCATATCTATAAATAGTTTCCCTGAAGTAAGAAACCTAATATTTATATTTTATAATAAATGTCATGGAGATCTTTTTTAGAGAAAGAAACTTGTTTAAATAATCTGCTTTTCACCTACAAAATCTTGCTTTTAAATGCATTGTTTTACTTTTCCAGTAGGAATTGTTTCTAATCTGAAAAAAAGTTACAAGAAACGTATAGTTTCTCATTGAAAAGCAAGGCTTTCCGGGTGAGAAGCAGGTCACCTGACTTACTTTAGAACTTTGCCTCCGCCCTGTGCTGCTGTCTCCAGCCGCTTGTCATGTCCTGCACAAGCTGTCTTCCCTCCCGCAGTCACGGACCCTTTTCCTCCTTTCCGCTATTTAAAATACCCTCTTGCCGTCAACTCTTGTCCCAGTTATATGCAAATTGCATGTAAATTCACAGACAGTTCAGTGTTTCCGTAGCTCATTTCTTCGTAGTGTTGAACAGCATTCTATCACAGGCATGCTCCGGTTGGTTCATCTGCTGTCCGGCTAAAGACATGTTGGCTTCTTCCAGTGCGGGACAATTATGAGAAAAGTACTACAGCCTCCTTAAAGAAATTGAAAGGGAAGCAGCACTTTCAAAATAATTCCTGAAGGCAAGTGTTACCCTGATTACAAAACTAGAGCATACAGCCAAAAAGAAAAATACAGATAAATGTCCCTAATGAACACACATGCAAAAATCCTTAATAATATATTGGAAAACAGAATGCAGCCAATTGTCAAGAAGATTATACATCATGACCAAGTAGGATTCACCCTAGGGATGCAGAAATAGTTTAACATAGACAAATCAATACATGTAGTACACCATATCAACAGGACAAAAAAAAACACATGATTATCTCAATAGATGCAGTAAAAGCATTTGACAAAGTCCAACACCCATTCATGGTAAAAATCCTACAAAAAATTGGAATAGATGTTCTTTACCTCACTCTGATAAAAACCATCTATAACAAACCAACAGCCAACATCATACGAAATGGTCAAATATTGAAAGCTGTCACTCTAAAATCAGGAGTAAGACAGGGGTGTCCACCATCCTTACTCCTATCCGTTTTAATTCTGGAAACATTAGCGAGAGCAGTTAGACAAGGGAATAGAGATAGGAAAGGAAGAGGTTAAATTATCATTATTTGCAGATGACATGGTAATATAAATAGATGATCCCAAAAACTCAATCAAAAGACTCATAGGTTTAATATCCAAATTCAGCAGTATAGCAGGATACAAAGTCAATACTCAAAAATCAATAGCATTCCTGTACAAAAGCAACAAACTTGCAGAGGGTAAATAGGGAAAACACACCTGTAATGATTTATACATCATGTCAAGTTGAGAAGTCTAGAACCTTAACTTAGTAACTCAGCGATTCTACATCCTAGGGTGTGAAAAACATGGCTTTAGGGCTCTAGGATGTTGTTCATTGTGTCAACTTGAGAAGTTTAGAAGTTTAATTAAGTGACTTAGTAAGGGGCCAGGGTGCTGTCTTTGTAAACATCCTGAACCTATGCAAGAGGAGAGTACAAAGATGGGGTGAGTGTGAAGGACCCACCCTAGGGCAAAAGCATACATATAATAAAAGGGAAAAAAGAGAAGCTTGTTCTCCCTTTTGCTTTTGCTTTTGCTACCTTCCACCACCATGAACTGTTGCCCCCCTGCCTTGGAGACAGCTGATTACGGGCTAAAACCTTCACAGACTGTGAGCTAAATAAACCTTTTCTACTTTAAAAGTTTGGCCGTTGGGTATTTCGTCTCAGCAATGAGAACAGTAACTAAGAAAGCACCCTTCCCAACAGCATCTAACAAAATGCAATACTTAAGAATCAATCTAAGAGTGAGAATTACAGTACCTAAGAAAAGGAGATCAAACAGGACATCAGAAGATGGAAAGATATCCCTTGCTCTTGGTTAGGAAGAACTAGCAGTGAAAATGCCCATATTCCCCAAACTGTTGTACAGATTTAATGCAATTCCAATCAAAATACCATTAGCATACCTTACAGATTTGGAGAAAACACTCCTAAAATTCATTTGGACTCAGAAGAGACCTAGAATAGCAAAAGCATTTCTGGGCAACAAGGGCAAGGCAAGGTGCTTCAGAATCCCTGACTTAAAATTATACTATAAAGCAACTGCGACAAAATCAGCCTGGTATTGGCAAAAGCTGGCCTGAGGGTAAGCAGAACAGAAGACAAGATGCAGATGCAACCCAAAACACACACAGCCACCTTAGCGTTGACAAAGGGGCCAAACATGGAGGAAAGATAGCCTCTTTCATAAATGGGGCTGGAAAAACTGGCTTTCTACATGCCAGAGAATAAAACTAGACCCATGTCTATCACCACACACTAAGCTAAGGTCAAAATGGATCAAAGATCTAAGTATTAAAACAGAAACACTGAATCTACTGAGAGAGAAAATATGTAGAAATCTTGAAGACATGAGGTAGGCAGAGACTTCATGAACAAAACCCAGACTGCACAGGAAATACTTCAACACATCAAAAACTGGGACTTCATCTTATTAGAAAGCTTTTACCTATCAAAAGAAGTCACCAACAGAGGGAAAAGATGTCTCACAGAGGGGGAAAATTATAGTCAGTTGTCCCTCAAAGTACTTACATCTAGTACATATACAAAACTGAAAAAGACCCCCCAAATAAAAAACCCCAATCGAAAAATGGGCATCTGAAATGCATACACATTTCTCAGATGAAGAAATGCAAATAGCAAATAAATAGATGAAAAATGTTCAACATCATTGTTATTTAAGGGATGCAAATTAAAACACTGAATCCATTGAACCCTGAGAAGAAAGGCTATCATCAAGGAATCAACCAAAAGCAAATGCTGCAGGGGGTGTGAGGAAAAAGAAACCCTTCTTCATTGTTGGAGGGAGTGTAGACTGGTGCAGCCACTGTGAACATCAGTGTGGTGAGTCCTTAGAAAGCAAGAATTAGAGGTCCCGTTCTACCCAGCTATCCTCCTTCTGAGTATTTTTTCAGAAGAATTAAAAACATCATACCGCAGCAGTATACGTGCACCCATGTTTGTAGCAGCACAATTTGTAACAGCGAAAGCTTGTAAGCAACCCAAACACCCATCATCTGAGGAATGGATATAAAACATGTTTTACTTTTTCAAGTATAACGGAGTACTACTCAGCCACAAATAAGGGTAAACTTGAGACTTGAGACTTTTATAGGTAAATGGATACAAGGGAACTGTGCTCATAAGTGAAATAAATCAGACCCATATGTGGAAACAATTGTCTCATTAGTGCAAGGAACTGAATGAGTAAATGAGATCCAAAATGTACAATAGATATTGTGGATTTAGAAGAAACTGTTTCAAAGAAAAGACAAACTGATGGAGGAAAGGGGAAAGGAAGGAGAGGACAAAGGAAAAAACAGTTTTATACCAGAGAGTTAAGATAGCTGTACAGCCAGTTTCTCTTAGCTGCTTGAAAAGAAAGTTTTGTGCTAATATTGTTTGGACAATATGTCATCCCTATATCTTGTACTTTAAAAACTATAATAAAGACAACAATATACAATGTATTAGTTGTTGTAAATCTCCTACTAACCTGCTTTGAAACTGTTTTATTTTTATTTTTTTCTCTTTAAAATAAAATAAACTGGGGCAAGATGATATCCTTTGAGATATCATTCAAACATTTTATCAGGTCTTTTTCACTCTGTAAAACCTTCTATGTTTGATACAGTATGACATCCTGTCAACTTTACCTCCTAAATATACTCAGTACCTTTCTTAGTTTTTTTGTTTTCCCTCTATATAGTGAAATTACCTAGATTCCTGCTGACTTACTGTAACTCAGTCCCTGTACTCCAGCCAAGAATACCATGCCTGCAATGGCTGCTCAGAGATCTTTTCTAGTCTCTCACTTCTTCTAACTGTCCTTTGTGCATCAATGCAGAAATGCTTCAAAGAACAGTTCTGACCATGTCATTTCCTTTCTGAAATCTTCCATGAAAATCTGACATAAGGACTAGATCCTGGTCCCGATATTCATGGCCTTCAACAATCCAGGCATGCCTTGCATTTCCAGGCACACCTCGATCTTTAACCTCAGAGCCAAGTTTCTCGTCTGGTTCTCTGCACACATGGCTTCCTTTCCTGCTTCCTGTGCCTCTTACGCTGCCAACTTTTCTGTCCAGAGAGCCATTTTCCAGCCGTTCACTCAAGGCCTCCTTTAATTAATACCACCTTTCCCAGGATCCCTTCTGAAAGTGAATGCACACATGCATGCACAAATGGGTGACAGTGTGGGAAGATAATGTCTCACTCCCAAAGATTTTGTCTCCGGTAACACTGCAGCTCTCCTATTATTTGTATATATTTAAGTTACTATTTTTCTAGTAGACTGTGAAAATCTTTGAATACTCTCACATCTGTTGTCACTAGTTACCATGCATAATTATGATAACCATGGTGATTTCATAGGTTGTATGCTGTGACTTGCCTTTTCAATACTATTCAGATAAAGATGTGCAATTCAGATATAGAACTGGGTCCAAACCTTCTCTTAGGAGGTCTTTTCGTCTTCTTTGGTCCATATATTCAAAGAAGTAAACCTCTGCCCACCCAAACACTGTGCCACCTCATTCCTTCCTTTCTTTCACAGTCTTATCTATAACTGACAATATATAATTCGTTTACATCTTTAATTTCTGTTTTGCATGTTCTAAATCAAATATCTTTAGAGCAGGAAAGTTGTCTTGTTTACTGACGTCTTACATAGTACCTGATACATGGTTAGTAATCAACACCTATTGAATGGATGAACTATTAAATGAGTGTCTACTGCATATTCAAATCTATTCTAAATAGGGTAAAGAAAATAATGAAAGTAAAAGACAAGGCAAGATAGTAACCTTTTAAACATAGTGAATAAAAAGTAGTTGTATAGTGAGATATAGACAAAAAGAAGAGTTGTGCTTTCTGCATCACGGAAGGAGGGTAGTCTCAGGGTGTAGCATGTTTCATTGCTAAGCAGTTTTGAAGAATGCTCAGCCCTAAGGAGGCATGCTGTGGCACAGCTGCTCTTCATTTCTGTGTTAGTGACATCAGTTCCCAGCATATGACACGTGAGCAGCTACTCTTAGCAAATAATACACAGTTGGTTCAAACTGATGGTAAGTGAGTTGGCAGAGGAGATGAGAGAAATAAATAGGAACAAAACTCTCAAGTATATGATGGAAAGGATTTGGAGTCTAATTCCCAGAAAAGGGTTTAGTACTAAAATAAAGGGTTGATTCCAGTGCTAGAGTTGCTCTTTCACAGGAAAATCTAAAATGACACCATGTAGCTTTGCTTGGCTTATTGAACCTCAACTATTAAGTATTATACTCTTAAAATTCATACCCTAATGAATCAATGCTTCTCAAACTTGATAGCATAGCCTAGGAGCTTGCTAAAAATAAGCATGTGTGTGTGTGTGTGTGTGTGTGTGTGTGTGTACAGGTATATATGTGATTAGATATATGTGTAATAATGTAGTTTCACAATTCAACAAAGTATAGTTTATTCTTATTTGTGGCTATAAAGTCACCACAAACACTAAATTAGTGATTAATAAATTATAGCTGCTAGGGGAAATAGGGGGTGAAGTTCCAGGAAGCTTCTGGTCATATTACTGCCAAAAAATCAGTGAATAACCTTGTTTTATATGTTTCTGTTTAATGACACCTTATGAGGGCTGGGGATATAGCTCAGTGGAATAAGCGCCTGCCTAGCAGGCACAGGGTCCTGAGTTCAATCCCCAGTACCGCCAAAAAAAAAAAAAAAGAATGACACCTTATGTAATATATTGTTAATTTATCAACATTAAATTCACAATCAATAGCATGGAACAAATACCTCATGACTGAGCAAACCATATCTAGCACAGTTATTTCCTTTATAAGGTACAGCACAGCTTTCTTGCACCAGCAATGCTAGAAGCAGTTCAGCGCTACATTTGGAGGACACTCAAAAATCAACAAAAATTCAAATTTGAAAAAAATACCAAGAATACACTGTAAAAAATCACACATCTTCAGCAGCAGTGCTAAAACAAGGTTTGATGGAGGAATACTTTTTTTCACTTTAGCTGGGGAAGTTTTGCATAGTTCCAACTCAGATGTTTCCCAAACATGTGTGTACTTGTTTATGAATGACCACAAAATACTATACTTCAAAAAATGAAAACAAGGCTTTTGTAAACAAGAAGGGGAAGAGGGGTTGAGGGGAAGGGAGGGGAAT
This sequence comes from Dinomys branickii, assembly GCA_004027595.1. NCBI lineage: Eukaryota > Metazoa > Chordata > Mammalia > Rodentia > Dinomyidae > Dinomys > Dinomys branickii. Next base: position 64,757 of record PVLD010009494.1, on the reverse strand, counting down.
GGGGAAAGAAAGAAGAATCAAGATATGTTATGTACAGGTAAAAATTCCCTTAAATGAATGTGATCATTATTTATATAAAAATTAATTTAAAAAATACTACAAGTCTTGAATGAAATAAAAATCTTTACCATGTAGGTTAATCTAAAAAACTGAAATACATAGATAATGAGGAGAGAGTATGTATATGTATATGCATATGTATATATATATCACATACATATATAAAAGGTGTGTGCATGTATTGTGTGAAAATGCTAAGAATGAGAAATGCTCTAGAAAGTTGTCATATTAGTTAAGAAGGCAATAGATTCCTCTTAAAATGTAGCTAACAATTAATTAAACAATCTTTCTTTTAGTAAACTTAAATATAGAAGTGTTTTATGTGGAAGTAACAACATATGAATTCTAAAGAAAAAGTTCCTCTCCTATTTGAAGAATGGAAATAGGTAAACGTGATGCTACTGTAATAAGAAAGTCCTACTCCTCGCATTGCTAACAGGCAATCTAACTGTCATCCGTCTTTGTCGATTTTCTTCTTCAAGCTCTCATGTCACTGTATTTCTGCTTCTCTCAATGCTTTGGAAGGACAATTGTGACACACATTTCTAACTTGAGCTGACAATATAGGAAGCTGGGATATGGAGTCATGAATTTAATAAAATCATTAGGAAAGAACTAAAAGGAAAATCAAGAAAGTAAATCATAACAGAGGAGATGAAGTTAAAAGAATAATGCTTTGCTTATGAAACACAAGCCACCGGCTTAGTCACTGCTTTGTGTGGGTGGTGGAAATGACTCCCTGTACAATTAATGAGAAATAAACATGGAAGAAGCAGAGAATGGAAGAATAATTTCAGTATCAGCTGCAAAAAAATTCCTGTAAGATTACTTAGAAAAACAAGACGCTCTTCTAAAATTATACATTTAAAAATGAAAGGATGATAAAGATAAATATTTGAAAAAGAAAACATGAGAGCTCTGAAAAGTAATTATTTTATCAAAAATTAGGCAAGAACAGAGTTTTATGGTGAGCTGACATACATTTTTTGGTCAGGGGAGACAGGATCTTCTTGTCTAGTTCAGGTTAGAAGCGAACTCACTATGTGGCTCTGGCTGGCCTTGAACACTGTGGAATCCTTCTGTTTCAGCCTCCCAAGTGCTGGGATGACAAATGTGTGCCACCACACCAAGTTCATGACATAATTTTTCAAAGAAACATTAACCCATTAAGGAAGTCAGTGCACCAAAATGTTGAATTCACTCCAATTCTTTTTAAAAGTTTGTAATACGTATTATCAATTAACTAATTTACATTTTGAAATTCTCTCTTCAAGGAACCTACAGGACAATTAATTAAGTTTCTTGTTACTTGTCAGCGTTGCTATTCCTGTGCTACATAAATCTCAATTTGAGTTGCGAGTTCCGGTGAACAGGTCATCAGCACACAGCGTCAGGGCGCACACCCGAATGTACTGGATTGATAAACAGAACCCGAGAATAGGAAGAACATAGGCAAAATCGATTCAAAGATGTTCTTATAGCCTATGCTATGTTTTAAACTTTTAAAAAGTATTTGAAAATGTTTACCAATCAGAAAAATTATATAAGAAAATATGAATTTCCAGTTTCTCTTAAAAATTTAACTCTGACATCTGCATTTCTGAATTTTTCTGGGAAATCATGAAGTGATATGGAGCAACAGTAACTGCCTTCTTTAGACGAGCTTAGAATTTTCCAAGTTTTTATCCCACACACAGCCCAGTTCATTCATTTACAGGTGTTGGTCTCTGGAGGGGGTTGATTTTGTGGAACCTTGTCATTTTTTGCTTTAGAATTTAAAAAAAATTAATAATACACAGTGTATCAACTATTGTAGCTATCTTAATAGCCTATATGAATCTCATTTTCATTGTTATGTTTATCTCTTTTTAAGGAAGGAACAACTGGAATGGGGGAAAGGAGAAAAGCAGGGGAAATATAAATATATATATTTAATATATTATATATATATATATATATATATATATATATGAATATATGAATAATAGCCAGGGAACCGAACTTTCAAAGTTCATTAAGCTGTTAGTACTACTGACTGGGAATGAAATAGAGAAAAGAACTTGCTTCTGATTTGGTTTGGTAACTTTATGTTTTTGGACAGTTTATAAAATTAACTTAGTTTGGAAATTCTCCAGTCCTTTTGTAAAGGCCAAGAATGTTTCACCAAGAGTGGTTAGAATTTGAAATCTTGCCTGTTGTGCCTCTCACAAAGCTGAAGCAGGCAGTTTTCAAAGAGAGGTTCGAACACAGAGGCAGAGAGGTTGGTTTCATGTTTCCTTGCAGTTGTTTATGAGGATTTTTTAAGAGAAGAAAACTAAAAGTTAAAATTAAGGCTTTTGGAACTCTTATAAAACAAAATAAAATTTAATTTAACATTCATAATTTAAACAAAATTTAATAATTAAAAAAGGTGACATTTCCAATTAACTTCATATTCTTCTTTGGATTTTCAGAAGAATTTCTAAAGAAAAGACCAAATCTGGCCCACAGCTCGCTGCAGCACGCTCCTTCTAGAATTGATAGGTGTGGCACTGGGTGCCAAGGACTTTATCATCCTCTCATTTTCAACCTATTTGCATTACAATCACTATTTGTGATCTTCTCAAAAGTACAGGGCCTATATTTGCTCTTTGTATCGTTCTTTTGCATTCACAATCCAACTAAATACTTCCTGGCTAATTTTTATCCTTGCTAATTCTGATGAAGTCTGTCCTCAGATACTTTCTCCACTTGTTACTATGAGAAGATTTAGTGTCCTTAAAATCTTTGAAGTTTTGTAAAGAGCCAAGTTCTCACTAAGATGGTTCCCATGGAAAGTACAGTCAATAGAAAACAAAAGCCCCTTTTCTGTCTTTGCTCCAAATATTCCCCAGTTGACCCCACATATCTTTAAATTTCACGGACTCATGTTTTATGTACATTAGCTTTATATTACATAAAATAAATGTTGGTCCAGTGATGCCAACTCTTCCAATGTCCTCAAATTTAATGTTCTATATTACTTATTCGCTTGTTTATAGACAAATCTGAAATAAGAGATGCGTTCATGGCAGGCTTCTTAGCCTGCTAAGCAGATAAATATGTCCAGAAAAATTTTTTGAAAAGATGACAGCAATAAAAGGGAAAATGTCACTAAAACTTGGAACAGGGCAGAGGTTAGGGCACTGTGGACAGGCTATTAGATACAAAGAGAAAGGAATGTATATTTGTTGGGACTAATGCCCAAACTGATGTTGGGTGCTTTGTGTGCATGCTTGTATACACGTGTGTGTACATATGTATGCATGTCCACATATATTATATGCACACACATGGACCTATTTATACATATATGGGCACATATATGTACTATATAACTATGCACAGTATGTTCTCACATATCTACACATGCCTTTACATATATACACATAAACATATCAAAAAGCACATACAATATATGTATAATCTCATTTGGCCTCACCACAGCCCAATGGACTATACTTATCTCCCTGAAAACAAATACCAAACTAACTAAAGTGAGGCTACCCAAGATTACATATCCACCAACTCATAAAACTAGAATTCAAAGCAAGATACGGCCTCATTTGCCAATGAAGCATATTACTTGCTCACCACATCTTTTTACCAGCTTTAACGAGGCACGTTTCAGCAGAATCTGGGATGCGAATGAGTGCAGTAGCTTTATTGAATGGGTGCTTTTAAGACTGAGGGAAGCTAGGTGGGAAAGTGAACGATGTATTTGCAGCTGCACTCTCATGCTAGCCTAAAGCTCCGGGCTTTTCTGGAGCAGGAAGAAAACCAGAGCTGTCTCCACCTGGAGGCCAGGGGCCTGCCCCTTGTATTGCCATGCAAGCCCCTCTTTGGTCTGCAGGAAACAAGCTGTGAACAGTTGGCAGCAGGAGCCTGTGGCACTTGGGAAATCAAGAAGCTGAGTTGGGGCAAGACACAGGCTTCAAACACTCAAGACCTAGTTGGAAATGCTTCATTTAAAAATGAGAGTTAACATCTTTCTTCTGTGACATGCAAAATCTCAATGAAAATCTCCCCTAGAAAACGCTGAGAGTTACACTTCCAAATTATGAGAAACCAGAAAATAGAAAATGATAGTCCTGAGACTCCAGTGTTGAAGTCACGGACTTTCTTACAGATAATAAAGTTTTATAGGATTAGTAGTAGTTATTTTCTCTTCATGATTGAAGAAACCAGAACACAAATAGGCAATGAAGGTTACAGAGAGGACAATGGTTAGAAACAGAATTTGAGCTCAATCGTATCTGACTCTAAATACTTTTTTTAAAATCATAAGCTAGCTGCAAATTCCCATTATAACTATATACTGAAAAATGAGCTTTGGAACTGGCTAGAAATTATGCTTTCCTAGTTATTTCACATTATGGGCCCAAATTATGGTGATTCATGTCATTTCATTTGTTTTTCAAAACAGAAGTTCAGAGGATATCTTAAGTGTTTTAAAGACTATTGAAACCCCATACTTAAAAAAATAGAATAAATTTTGTTTTCTTTCTAAATCTTATAGATAACAAAATTATTAACATTTTAGTTTCAAGTCCCTGTAGCTGAGTTTTGGTCATTATAAGCAAATAAATTACTAAGAAGTTGGACTTCATATAGCATATATGTTTTGTCTAGCAAAGAGAATGATCTGTTAGATATTTAGATTTCTAATGACTTGGTGGGGCAGAAAGTCAGTGAAGTCCAAATATACCCATGGAAACATTTTCCTTAAACATCCCAGTCTAAAACATTCATTCTTCAGTTAATGTCAAGATTTGATTACCCGGTTAGGACTCCCATTTTCTATCTGAAATTTTGTGTCTGAAAAGTCCAGTAGCATGATAACAAGGAGTCACCAGTAAAACGTGCCAAAGTAAAGCAGCAAAAAGGGGAAAAGAAATGTTCCTGCTCAGTGGGCATTCTTCACCCCATGGTTGCATGTCAGGAAGGAAAAGAACATGAGCTGTATAAAAATTACTGAGTTTTTAAAGAATGAAGTCTTGTTCAATCCTAGATCATTATTTCCAAGGGCCAGTCTTCTGTTTGAAAGAGACAAAACAAAAACCATGATTAATGAATATTCTTACAGATGAAAAATACACACATCTTTTAGAAGACAAAATAAAGTTCTGAGCCATTTAGATATCACTCGTTAGAATATGTATTTCATGAAGTACTTGGGCACAATATCAAAAGAAGATGTTTATGAAGGGCAGATTCCATGTTCTTCATATCCTGCTTCACACCACATGCACGCCACTTAAGAGTCTGGTTCCAACATTACCTTTGTCATGAAGTTTTCCCTAAACCTTTTAGTCTTAAATAATCTATTACAATCTGGCTCCTTATTCTGTGCTCAATTTTCTGCTATATAACAAAGTTCTTAAAAATCTGTGATAATATATCAGTTCATCCTATAACTCAGCATCCAGTCAAATATACAATATTTCCTATTAGCAATTTTGTGGATGAAAACCAGATCATTAAGAAAATAGCTAAAGTTCTAATCTGCCATATAATATATATACTCTCTTTCAGCCTATGGCAAAGATTAAAACCAAAAAGTATTGATAAATATTTAAGGAGACAAGAGTAGAAATGAAGATTTGAAATGAATTAGGCTTGATAAAGCTCTAAGGAATATAATATAGTGATGATGATTTGATCATCAAGAGAAATGCTTAGTTTCATACTAATAGGCTTTTAAATTTTGGGCTGTTTCAGAAAGCAGCTATGTCTCAAGCTAATTAATATAGGAGATTGTATGCTAACAGGAGTATCAAAGTTGAACTGTGAGACAGGACTTCAAACTTCTGGTTCCAGCTTTTCATCAATACACTATAAAACCATTTGATTTTACTAGTTAAGACTTCAGTTAGTCCTTTTCTGAAGTGAGATGTTTACATCATTTGAGTGTTCAACATATGTGGGGGTCTCAGTCAGTGGTTAATTGAGGAAATCTGTTTGTATGAAATCTAATGTAGAAACACTGCACAGTTAAAGAGAGAAACAATTTTTAAGAATTTCAAATAGGTGCAGAAATCCAGCACACACACATGCATGCAGTCATGCATACACACATACACGAGCGTAAGCATGGAGGAGAAAATTTAAGGACATATTAGATCAATTATTGTATATTAAAAGTATACTAAAATACTAAATCAGGAGTGGAGAAATTAGTGAGACAGTTGATTACAATTAGGTGGAATGAGTCTGCAAAAATTTATGAGAAGACTTAAGAAGAAATGGGAGTAGAAGTGGCCTTTGATGTTAATTAGGTTTGATCACTCAGTTATATCAAATATGGGATGATAATGTGGATGCAACTTTTTGTATTACCACAGGATTCCTCTTAAGTACCAACTTGCTCTTGTTTGTTGAATAACTTGTTTTCAGTGATAGTGCTTTCCAAAGAAGTTCTGAAGAGCATGCGGAGAAATACTGAGATGGGAATGAACAGCAAGGAACACGTGTGAGAAATGAGCACAGAGACAGAGAGAGGCCATGCTAAAAGTGTGCTGGATAATTTGGACTTCGTGCTTATGGTTTGGTTTTGGGTGGTCCTCAAAGGAGTATAAATGCTGAAATGCCTTGATCAATTTATTTTTTAAGAAAGATCGTTTGAACAGGGAGGAACATGGACTGGATGAGGCTCGTAATAATATCAGGGAAACTAAGATTAAGATATTACGTATCTCAGCTGGAAGACAGTACAGATAATGAAGCAGTGGAGAGGCGGAATCACTTCCGGTCTTCCTGGAACAAATACTCGACATCAACAGTTTAAGCAAAGAGGTTTATTCTGGCTCCAGGTTCGGTCCGTAGTCACTGGCACCAAGGCAGGATAGCGCGGCAGAGGGGCCCAGTGGCCCGGAAGCTGGTGGGTGGGAGCCTGGAAAAGAGACGCAACCTTCCGGGCAAGGTCCCAGCACCACCTCTTCTGACCAAGCCTGCCTCCTGACAGCAAGTCTGCTACAAGCCCTCCGAATCTAATCGCTGTCCCGAAGCTACATATATAAGTACATGAGGCTCGTGCAAGATACCTAGATATAAACAATCAGTGAGAGACAGGTAACACTGCGAAAACAAAACTGGTACATCTTAGGTATTATCTCATATGAGTGTGAACAGAGGAGACAGAATCAAGAACCGTTCAGTCTTCTCATTTGTCTTGCACAAGTTGGCTTTGGCTAAAAAACAACCACAAATTCTTGTTTGTATGCAACAGTGTGCAGTTTTCCTCGTTTATACACTGCAGCTGTTAACCTAAACACCACTGAGCTTGCTTCAGAAGCTCAGATTGGTCCCAGTCTGACCCATATGCCTCTTAGCCTCCTTTGGCCTGAGGCATCTTCTCATAATGAGAGGCCGGTGTGTAAGAGAGCAAGCCCAATGGTCTTTTTAAACTTCTGACTCTGCCTTATACATTATTGCTGCACTGCTCAGAGCAAAGCACGCTGTTGAAGGCTGAAGTCAGGGCCTGCATGAGGCACTGCAAGGGTGTGTGTACGTACTGTCACTCCTGGCAAGTGAAGGGCAGAGACCAGGAAGCATTCAGTGTGCCAAAGCCCCATGTAAATGGATGAGATAGAACAAATCCTACATTAGATAAGACAAAATATGGAAGTGTTGTCAAAACATGATGCTGTATTGTGAATCATATAGTTTTAATTTATTGACTAGAAGTACATTGGAAAACTGAACTCTGATATTATTAATAATTCTGAAGTTTCCTCTGTTTTCTCCCATTTTGAAAATCACCTAGTTGAGCATATCTAGCCTACCAGGGATATATCATCAGGCAACCTACACCAGCAAAGACCTGTGACATTTTGCATCTCTCCATGAAATACAAAAGAAAAGTAAAAATGTAAATATATTTCAGATATAAAATCCTGAGCAGATAATGAAAGTAACCAACCACTATTATAAATGTCCTTTCCAGGTTATTACTTTTTTAAATGTAGGAGAATTATTCTAAGATTGAAAGCTAAGTAAAAGAATCACATAAAACATGAAGATGAGAGTAGCTAACTTAATTAATAAACCTAAGGAGTGATACAAATTTTCATACCAATGTATTACTGCAGTATTCAAATCAAGGCGGTGCAAAACATTGTTTTTCCTTTTATACTTTTCTCTATAGTCCTTGGTAAATACTGTGATTTGAAATTGGTGCTACTTATTTCTGCTATCAGTATTTGGTAATTTAAGGCCTGCACATTGTATTCTCTTTTTTATTTGAAGAGAAAAGAAAACAAAATCACAACCACTAAGACAAAGTGCACATTGTGTTCTTATCAGAAGCATGCTCAATATGCCTGAATCACCTGTTAAAATGCACTGCAACAAGATTCAAGTTGTAAGAGACAGAACATGACCCTATCAGCATGGAATTACTTTATTAAAGAAGATCTATACTCATGGAGATAATTTTTTTTTCTTTTGCGGTGCTGGGGATTGAACTTCGGACCTTGCTCTTGCCATGCAGGCGCTGATTCCACTGAGCTATGTCCCCAGCCTAAAGATTTGTACTCATAAAGACAATTATTCCAAACCAGAAAATTGTGGAAAGGTGGCGTTCATCACCAGGCTCTCAAGAGGACAGCTGTCCTGCGGGCCTTCCTCTGCGGACCCACTGCGAGAAGTATCTCATTTCTCTTCCACTCCTGACTCGTACTTTTCTGTCAAGGTCGTGCAGTCAGTGTTGAGATGGGAACACACGCAGAGCATGAGGTGATGAGCACCTTTTTCTTCTCTTTTGTATTTTAATCTTAAAGTCTAGGGTCTGAAGGGACAACTTCGATAAATTTAGCTAGTAATTACTTCTAGCAAGTTTAATCTTGGGAGAAATACTAGTGAATTATGTGGTTCTTTGAAGCCATTTATTAATACAATGTTAATGCAGACTGGAGATGATCTGATATTATCTCCTAGCTAGAATATAATACTTCTGGGAAGCAAATACAATGAAGTGATTTTCTTCCAGTCAAGTGACTTGTCAAAATATTTGAGTAAATATGCTTCTTTGGTAATACTTAGCGATACTTAGAAACAGGTAGGGAAGATTATTTTAATGACAAACACATACAATATTAAGTTAATATTATTATAGATATTTCCTTCCTAGGTGATAATCTTATTCATTATTTTATCTACAGCACATAAACACATACTGTCACATACATATGAGATGACTAATGCGTAAGTGTTTAATTCATTAAGGAATAGCTATACTTATCCCTGTTTATTTAAGTAAATAACTTCTAAAAACAAGAACAAGATCAAAAAGTACTCTGCTCGAATGATTGTCCACACTGTTTAATTTGTGCGTATACAGTTAGAAAACAAGGCAGGGCAGGGAGGAAAAAGAACAAATGAAGGAAATCAAACTGGACCCAAATAGGCGCTATACAAGTTCTTACAGGGAAGCAGAGGTCTTTCACTTACTTCTGCTACTTATTTTTAGTTGATCTTGGGCAAGTAACTGAGTATCTCAACCTTTTCTCTTATTTGTAGATGGTGATAATAATAGTTTATAAGACTGTTGAAAAGATTAAATGTATTAATATCAGTTGCCTTCAACTATGTCCATTATATAATCTAGAATAAATTTTCCTGTTATGAATTTTTCAAGCAGCAAAAATGTTTGTTATCATACTTTGCAATGAATATTTAAGAAGCTGTCTTTTCTACACTTGTTAAGTGGAATTCTTTCATTAACTTCTCTTGGAACCTCGGAGATTTGCATTATGTCTCACTAATATAGGATGAAACCAACCATCACTGATTGCATTATGATTAACTGTGCTAGTTTGCCATTTTCAAACAGTGAAGGATGACATGGTAATGATATCCTTTAATTAGTTAAACATTTCTCATTGATGAATTTGAAGGCATTTTATGTCTCAATGAATTTAAATGTGTTTTGACCCAAAGAGGCTAATTCTGTTCATAGACGTGAGCTGTTTGAAACTGCATTTATTAGGGGGTTATGAGATCAGGGAGAATTATCACTGTCCTCAAATGCAGACCAAGTTTTGGGGACTGGACCGGGCGAGGACAAGACCTCCCCATGGCAAGCGGTACAACTTCCTAGTAAGAAGAAGAGCATGGGCTGACTTGTAGGAAAGCAATCTGCAAAGGCAGTGGTCCTGAACGGGTTGTTATGTACCTCAGCAACCACTGTAACAGAAGCAGGAACCTTGGGGTTGAATCTGGGGCAAGGGTCTGGCAGCCTGCCTGACAAGCCTGTACTTAAGTGCTCTGCTCCATAAACGAAACCGCTGGTTACCTTCACCAGTCCTCCCGACCCCTTCTTTCTTTGGTTCATTCCCTCTCCCCTCTCCCTGTTCCCAAGGTCAGAGCTGGACTCCGGCAACCAAGTAGTTCTGTGAAAAGCCTTTCTCAGTACTTATAGTCTGAATTATGTAGTCAATAGTGAAGTAGATGAGAGGGTTGTGATCCATAGTGACTACTTGAAGTGTCATCAAAATGAAAATGCTACATGTGTGTATGGGATGTCATGCTGTTTTCCTCTGTACTTTTATTCCCAGGCTTAATAGAATAGTTTAAACAGACTTTTCCCACTCTAGTACTAGGAAGTTTTGCCTTGTGTTAGCCTACATCAGCTTTCAAGGGACGTCTGCCTCTGGGATTGTGCTGCTTCTGGAAGCATGTAACCACAGAAGTCTACAAATAGTGAGGAGAATGTTTTTAACTATTAATTGTCTGTTTTAAAATGTAAAAATCAGAATGAGTTTATCTACTTACTGGTTTTAAGATATATATGATCCCTTCTCGTGTGTGTGTGTGTATGTGCGTGTATGTGTTTGTGCTTGTGTGTATAATGTACAATGCATATAAACTTTCAGATGGTCTCAATGTGAAAGTGTGATCTAGGAAAGAAGAATATGATCTTGTGTCACTTTCCTAAAGACAAAATTCACCAGTTAATTCCATAAGAGAAAATAACTAGTTTAGAAAGGAAAATAAAAATCAGTTTTAGAGGCATTGTCAAAATTAAGAATAGTTTTCTTTTATTTAAACAGCTTATGAATATGAAATCATTTGACATTGTCTTGTTGAAATCATTGAACAATTGGAACCACCTAACTCTTAAGCAGAATACTCCACAAATTTCTCAGGTTTTGAGGTGCTATTTCCAAATTGCTTTTTATTTATAACTTTAGTTGTTGAAGTTAATTTTGAAAAAAAAACACATAAAACTGAAAGGAATAACACAGTGTGTTGTTATATGACTGTGTTTTATAATATGAGGTATTTGCACTAGTTCCAGAATTTTATCTCCAAAAATTGAGATATCAGACATCCATAAAATCAAATGTCTTATGTGATGCTACCCTAAACGACATTGAGAAGCTAGAGTTTTCAGTTTTTAACTGCTTTAAAAACTGTCTACATTTAAGTACTCTAATTGTTCTGTTTGATTTGTACCTTTCACTCTTTCTTCATTTTTCTTTTTGCTTAAAAAATAAAAATGCAACTTGATTGGGGGAATTTGTCTCCTTTGGTATGATTATGATACAGTAGGATTCCTAGTATCCTGGCTGCTTGGAAGACTGAGTTATGATTCTTTTCTATTATATCTTTTTTATCTTGTTTAGATTTGTGAAAAAATCATATGATTATCCATAACCTGTCCAAAAAGCACCCGAGGCCAATTCAAAACCTGAATCAAGTATAGTGGTGCCTCAGCTCACAGACTCAGTTTGTTTTACAGTATTGGAAAACATGGCCACATTTGTGTTTGTGTAGCAAAGATGGCTATAGTTGTGTTTGTCACCTGATGCAATTTACAAAAAAGAATTCTGCCAAATGCTTCTGTTTGTGAACCAAATTGCTTATGTATTTATTTATGACTATAATCTTTTATAACTCAAACTAGTAAGTTCCTGTGAAAAGCAAACAACTGTCCTACAAAAAAGCTAGTCATTAGTGACAAAAGACATTAAATTACATACTATTCTGATAATGTGAAGGAACAAAGTAGGTAATATGTCATGTTTGATAAAGATAAAATTAATATAAAATTCAAATTTGAGTAAGTGAAAATAGAATGATAGCTTTGTTGGAGAGTGTTAAAATTGCAGATAACTAAGAAATTTTGGAAACAGTTAAGTATCAGTGTGTCAAGGAATATAGCTGGTGTTATATTGAAAAGCCAAAGCATAAATTAAATTAATATGTAAGCTGGTAGATAATCCAAACTTGAGTTGTTGTACATAACCTATTCTGGTCCTTGCTCTTCATAACATATCTGGTCTATTTATCATAAGGGCCCAACACCTGTCAAATCTGTGTGGAAGTGTTCTAATTTTGGCAGTGAGGAGGGTGCAGTTTGATTAGGGAACTGTCAAGTTAAGTACTTAAAGGAGCATAGGAAGAATTTCATGAATGTGTCTACCAAGCTGGCTGCATTGTCAGTGCCTGCACCATATGCAGGTACTTTGTTGTCTATTCCTTAAAATTGAATCTTCTTTATTTTTCCATCACAAAATTAAGCTTTATATATGAAAATGTATTCCACATTTATGAAAAATATATTTGGACTAGAACGAAATCAAGAACTCCAGAACAGCATTAGCATTTGATGGGAATTTATTGAGAAATTTAATATTGAATTAAGGTGGGATTTTTTAAGGTCAAAAAACAATGCATTAACCTCAGAGCTGTTATGATACACAGACTTTATAAAGATTACAAGTGGTGCTTTTCTGGTATATATTGTCAGATGCAAGCGATTTATATGAAGGATATAGAGGTGACTTTGGTCTGTCATGACAAAGCGAGTTACTGAGGTCTCTCGTTTGATTTGGTGCCTCAGCAGACCTATTCTGCTTATTACAATGTCTAAATTGCTTCTCTTTGTCAATAATAATTTAACCACTCCTACAGAAATTAACCATTCAAGGCTCATTATAAAGAGAATTTATGGAGGAGTCAACGTGTTTAAGAGATCTCAACTCTTAAGCATCTGGGCTTTTCTGATGGATGCCTGAAGACTATTTTTATCAGTATTGACAATATCCATTGTCCAGTTTTACCAGTGCTTCTCATGATGACCAAGAGGCTGCAAGTATAGCGTATTAATACACCAATTCCAAAGAGCTAATGCTGAAATGAAATCAACTTATTTAGGAATATAACATCCATTCCTTGCGTACCTGGTAAAATTGGAGGGATTTCACTCACAGTTAAACGGTGTAGAACGACCATTCCTCAATGTTCAAACTGCATACATCAGAGAGGTGACCTTAATTGTCTCCTCTAGCATACATAGCCACACCCCTGCTTCCAGCTCCTCATCACGCTGGTGGCCGATGATGGGTCTGACCGGTAGGTGTTGCCACTGACTTGCCAGGGTCTATGTGTCTTCCTTAGCAGTCTCTGTAATTAGCTCCATGCAGTGGTGGTTAGTTTAAATTCCATTTCTTTTAGAGGAAAAAACAATTCTGTGTTACTCTTCTCAAATAAACTCTCACATTCAGCAATTATGTATCTCTTAATTTTCTCTTTTCTAAAGGCATCATGCTCAAATCTTGTGGGGTTTATGTCTATAATAGACATAATGAGCCTTTAAAAATTCTATAAATTGATCACATCCAATAAGATGATGAATGAAAAATTTTATCAACTACATTAAAATCTTGATACAGTTGATATTTAACCTGTTATAGAAAAAGTAAGTCAAAAGGGCTTCAGTGACCAAAGAAACACATTGCAGTCAACTTTAAACTGTTGTTAAATTGTATATTTTCCTTGGTAGCAGTATGACATTATAGAAAGAATGTGTTCAGATATAAAAAACAGAAAGTAAAAGGAAAAGCAAGCCCTAAACTAATTAAAATCCTCTCACAATTCCTTACTAGATTGGGACACATATGCACGTCATGGAGTCTTAGATTCTTCGTGTGTTGAACAGTAATAAAGTCCTAAGCTCATGGGTTTGCTGGGAGGATTTAATGACCTTATATGGAGTCATTCATGACCACTTTCTTTCCCGACTCTCGCACATCTGGTTAAATAGGAGCCTCTTAATGTAAAATATTCATAGATTCACTCTACTCACCTTCCCTTCTGTCACTTGGCCCATCATTTGGTACGGTTCACCCCATTCCATGATTCTGACTGTGTTCTTAGCTCTCTTTTACTCTTCAGACTCATCTACATAAACATATCCAAAAGATGTTTTCTTTTTTTAAAAAAAAGATTCTTTGGATGTTCTTTCATCCCCAAAGATTATCCTTCTGTAGAACCATGAGTTATACACCGTCATTCCCTTGCTGACACCTACACGTATAAACCCCAGCCTTGGTCTTTAAGGGTCACCATCTTACTCTTGCCATTATGGTTCTTGAATCATTGTTCTCCAGTAATATTGGATTTCTTCGTACTCTACAAACATGCCGTGGGATTTGAGCTTCAGGAACTTTGTGCTTTACTCATCTATGCCTGAAATGCAGACTTTTCTTGTTCATATTGTTCAGATCTAAAATGTGCCCCACAAAACTCATGCGTTCACAAGTGGGGTCTCCTTCGGGTAACTCGATCATGCGGGGTCCACCTTCATCATGGATTAATCCGTTGATGAGTCCCTAGCTAGCCAGACTGTCAGGAGGAGGGACCTGTCTGAGGGGGGCAGGTCCCTGGGGAAAGTCCTCGGGGTCCATAACCCCCGCCTCTCTGGCTCTGTTCTCTCTCCGCTCCCAAAATGAGCAGCTTCTTCCGTCAAGACTTTGTGCCGAGACGTTTCTGCTACAAGCCCAAATGTGAAGAAGCCGAGTGACCAGCGACTGAAATCTTTGAAAGCGGAAGCCAAAATGGACCTTTCCTTTCCGGGTGCTTCTGTCAAAGTGATAAAAAGTGAACTAACACGGGTATGGGAGCTCACAGGTCATCCCTTCAGAAAGCCAGCATTTCTCCTCCTCCAACTGATTCTGCAGGCATTTTTCATCAATATCTTTCATCATTTTCATCACAATGTTTTCAGAACTGAAAATGCATCACTGATGTTTATGTATTTGTGTCTGTAACCCCACCCTTAAATGTAGAATGTTCTTTAGGAATATTTTATGGATATGTAGGCAACCTCAAGGACACAGTGTTCACTCAGAACACTTAAGACTCGGTGTTAAGTGCAGAACTCAGTGGAGGTCAGCCCGAGTCCTCTGAGAGGAGTGACACAGATCTCAGATAAACGCTCTCAGGAGGATGTGAACTGAGGGTGGCCTTAGACGATTTTTGCAACCAGACGGAAAGAGCCTAGCCGAGGTGAGTAAAAGACAGAAGAAACGGGACAGCAAAACTGAGAGACTGAATGCATATGCTAAGCACCTTCACTGCAAACACTGCCACAGCACAAGGCACCTTCCTCTTTACTGTTTACTAAACAATAAACCCCTCTACCACATTAAGTATTTTGCAATTATATTATTAAGAAAAAGTGGCTGATTAGATCTGTATATCCGGTGAAGTCTGCCTAAAGAAGAAGTCAGTTTTGGCTGATAAGATTAGAACAGCCCAGCTGAAGACAGAGGTAGAAAACTGTCATGCAGGTATATGTTCTAATTAGGAAATTGTGTGCTTTCTGCCACCCACTCTTTCTCCTATTCATTCTTTCCCAAGATTCAGTTCTTTTAATTGGTGGATATAGTTGTTTATAGCTTAAGCTGTCAAGTGGTAGGCTTTCTTTTTGGTTTTTGTAGAAGACTATGAAGTTTATGTTACCTTTGAAGAAAATTATAAGAAAAATATTCTGCATTAATTAAAATGTAAACAAAGATAATATTTTTAGATTTCATTTTTATTTCCTTTTGTAATTATTTGCAGACAAGTAGATAAATACCATTTTGTAAAAAATATGAAAGTGCATTTTCCTATTTCGTCAGACATTTTCTGTGGACTTTTAAAGTGTAAATGAAACAAATGCAAATGGAGTATTATTTCAGTATTCCTTATTACTTCTGCTTAACTCACGTCACACAATGAATAAAAGGAAAAGGGAAATAGATCTTGTGTAGTTTTTACAATTCAGACAGGAATTCAATCTAGATGTGTCTTAAAGCAAATAGTAAAGAGCATTTATTTCCCTATTTCTGTTCAGCACTAGTAGATCCTTACATATTATTATGAATAATAAAGAGTTTGGCCCTTACAAGATATCACAAAAAATTTTGTTTATAAAAGATGTGTCATAAAATTCTGTTTTTATAGAATTCATTTTCCCAAAGATTGAAGAAATCCGAGAGTCAGGTAAAGGGAGGTGACACTACTGCGTGCATAGTACTGAGAAGGAAATTGCAATAGCTTCACAAGAGAAGAAGGAAGGCCATCCTATCTACATACAAAGGACAGTTGAATATGTTTCTAGATAAAATGATAACTGAGGAACCTGCTGCTAACCAACTGCCTCGAGCAGCAGTGTGAGTAGTGTAGTGGGAAGATGATTGCCCAGCAAACACTGCTGAGAGTGCTGCACTCCACGCTCCTCTTACATCACCAGGAAAAGTGGGGTAGGGAATGCATGAAAGGAAAGGCAATTTGCTGAAGTGCTTCTTAGGAAATAGCTATCCCTGTGAGGAAATGGAGCTCAGTATCACCAGAGAAGTCTGAAGGCCATTGCAGAGCATCTCAGAGGGAACTTCAGTTTTTGTTATCAACTCCACGCAGCAGTTGCCTAACGGGCATGGTGATGGGGAAGGCAGAGTGATTTCCTGCTGGTCCTGCTCCTTAGCACTTGTCTCAGCATGCCCTTCACTGAGACATCCAGGCAGTGGTAGATGAAAACAGGCTCGTGTGCACAGAGTGAGGGGGTTAGAGTATGAGGGTGTCAACTGGTACCCTTTCCACCCTGCTCAACCAGAGCAGCTGTGGTAGACAACAAAATGGTAGAAGTCTGTAAATGAGACAATGCTGGCTCCTCTACATTCTACTGCTAATCTTTGGTTATATTCCACTGAAAGGTTTTTAGTATTTAAAATTAAATGCATAGCTTCCAGCAAATATACTTATAGTTTTCATTTATGATACAAACAATCCTGAATTGAAGCACACCCAAATAAATAGAATCAATAGGAAAATGTCTTTGAGGCCAATCTCTTCTGCCCTGCAGTCAAGGTTTACATCTCCATTGCTATCGCCTACCTCTCTTTCCATCTCTGACCAACAGTAAAATGCTCACCCTTTTGTCCTATTCCTTCTATAACTTGGCATGCTATCACCAAGTTTTACCGGTTAAACATCGCATTTTTTGTTATGAAATCAACACTTAATCCAGTGCTCCGTGAACACATCCTATCCTCTGTTTGCCTTTTCTCCTGAAAATTGTGTACTACAGCAAGCATGTTCTTTACCTGGAAATTCTTCTAAGCTCCAGGTAAAAAATTTTGAAAAAGCAAAATTTCTAATTTCTTGGTGCAGGCAGTTGGAGTATAACAGAAAGACAATCTCCCTTTCAAAGTTACTGAGTCCAAGAAGTGAGGCAGAGAAAAATCCCATTATATTTTTAATGACTCTACAAGGAAACAGCAAATGTCATGAAAAAAAAATTACATGAATTAGGGGAGAGAAATGTTAATGAAATACAAGAAGATATTAAAAGTTCTTTATTAAAAATTCCTAACTCATTTAACCATTGAAGGATTCTGAGACAATTTTTTCACCCAGAGATATGTTTTCCAGATATGAAAAGGAATACCATGGAAAAGATAACATAGGTATATATTAAATGATTATCAATGATTATCTTCAGAGCATAAAAATACATCATTGGCAAACATAATTATGGCACTCTTCCCACAAGAAGTTAAGCTCTGATTTTTAGCATTTTATTTTCTGGATGCAAGATTTTCTTGGCTACAAAATTTTCTCGCCTTGTATGATTTCTTTTCCAGCACTTTCTCCAAGGACTCTGGTCTTCTTAGTTAGAGAATGGTATTAGAAACCCAGATTTAGCTTCAAATAGAGATTTTTGATATGATGATTTTGCCTCCAAGGGAAGGTCAGAGAAATAAACATGTATTTATTAACCAATGGATACATAAAACATACTAATATTTAAGTGTAAAATTTTTTTAAAGAGAATATATTTATTGAGGGTAAAGAAAGCTTCTGTCTGAGAGAAACAGAAGGGGGCCTGAGTGGGTTGCCAAGGAACATGCCTTTTTCTAGGGATTTTATAGAGCAAAAGCACGAGGTGAGGTGGGTCCATGGTGGGGAAAAATGAAAAATCACATGATCTCTGACTGCTGATCAACAACCATGACCCCTTTCAGTCTCAAGAAGCCAGAGCAGTCATTGCTCATTATTCCTTCACAGCAGTTTGGGTTACTTCTTTAGAGGGGGGAATGTTGTAGGTAGCTGAGTTAGAGTGTAAACATTTTTATCTATACTATTAAATATGACTTCTTACTGATGTCTTTGACTCTTAATACATTATTCTATATCATTTTAACTTCTTTTTATCATTTGTCTAAAACTTCCTGTTATAACAGGGAGAAATCTGGCTCCATCCTCCTTAAACATTTACTTAATTGTTCAAATCCAGTACACATGTGTGGTGATATGAGAACTGCTAACACCCCACTGGAAAACTACAGCACACATGCTGTGGGATTTATGCACAGTTTCTTTTGCCTTTAACCTTATGGTCTCTGTTCATTTCCAGAATTACTTGAGTCACTTCCTAAAAGATATCTTAGTACAGTGATCCATGCATACCCATGTTTATGGCAGCAAAATTCATAGTAACTAAATCTGGGAAGTGGCCTCTATGTCCATCAACAGGTGAATGTGTAAAGAAAGTGTGGCATTTATGCACAAGGAAGAACTACTGTATTGTAAAGAAAGATAAACTAAAAGTCATTTATAGGAAGATGGGTGCACCTTAAAATCATATCATTAGGTGCAATAAATGAGACACACAATCTTACATAATGCATGCATTCTCTTACATGAGAAGCCTGGAACATAAATCAAGAACAAAACAAAAAATAGATAGTAGAGAGGCAGGTATTTCTCAAATGAGAAAGGGATCAAGGGATAGGGGAAGAGAGGGGAGGGGAAGATTAAAAAGATTACGAGGCATACACATGTTCCATCTCTCTACAAGGAATGTGGTATTGTTGGTGTCCAAGTGGCCCCCAAAGCCTCAGGCATCCTGGGGGGGGGGGCGGCGCAGGCTTCTAGAGTTGGTGATTGATTCATGGCCTGGTGCTGGGAATATGGGCGTCAGTGCTGACCCGCCCTGGGGTGGGCAACCTGCATACGATATAAGGGAGGGAAACAGGCCTGCTTGCTTTGCTACTTCCTTTTGCTTTTGTTGATTTTGCTGTCTTCCACTGCCATGAACTGTTGCCCTTCACCATGTCCTCCTGCCTTGGAGCCAGCTGATTATGAGAAATCACATGATCTCTGACTGCTGATCAACCTTCATAAACTGTGAGCTAAATAAACCTTTCCTCCATTAATTTTTTTTCTTCTTCATTAATTTTGGGCATCAAGTATTTTGTACCAGTAATGAGAGAAAAGTAACCAAGACAGAATTAGTACTGAGAGTGGGGCTGTTGCTGTGACTGTATCTGACCATGTGGTACAAGAGCCTTTGGGAATACCTTGTGGGAAGAGTTTGAAAAGGTTCAGAGACATTGCCTGAAAGAGTAAAGCTGGAACACCTTAGGCTCCTCTGCGTGGGAGATTCTGGTCAGAGCTTGGAAGACCAGAAGGCTGATTGAAATCCTGCCAGGAAAGACTGGGCTTGGGAGGTTTGTCCTGGGAAGAAGCACTGCATTGGCTGTTGGACTCCAGGGTATGTATGTTATAACTTGGCAAAAAATTTGTCTACATTTTGTTCATGTCCAGTAACTTTGCCTGAGAGAAATATTAAGGGTGGCAGACTAATTAATCTGACAAAAGAAATTTCAAGGAAGTCTAATGTTGAGGTGCTGGCCAGGCTATTGTTGGGGGCTTTTTAGCCAGATTTATGCTGAGAAGCAAGAGCAAAGGGCCCAGAAGGATGATTTAAAACATTATGAATTTGGCAAGGAAAAAAGCTCCAGTAAAACTGTGGACTACAAACATGGAGCTGAGGAGATCCCAATTGCTGAGAGGGAATAGAAGAATATAAAAGATCACCTGAGGGTATCACAAGGAGCAGCAAATCTCTACTCTTTGAAGCCTCAAACCTGGAAAAGTGAATGACTTTGCTTTAAGGAGAAAGCCACAGAGTACTGTGTTCCAGAATGGTGGCAACGTAGGGAATTTGTACCTCAGAATCAAGTTCGGAGTGCTCAGCAATTCAGGCAAGATAAGAAAGCCTGGCTACCACTCCAGCGGCAGCAGACCTTGACATCATTCATGTGGTACTGGTTTTAGGCACATACAGAATGCAAGAGTTCTCAGGTTAAGAAGACTTCCACCTAAATTTCAGAAGAAGGCTTGGGAGACCAGGCAGTGTGCTCCTGAGAGGGCAGTATGTGAAGCTGTGAGGGTGAAGCCAAAGGTTCACTGGAGACCACAGAAGTTTGGAAAATCTAGGAATGTGGATCTGAGTGGTAAAGATCATGAATTATGTAGCTGTGCAGCACTGATGGCAGTGTAAAGTGGACAAGGAGAGATGCTGAATGTATGGGCACAGTGTGGAAGAACAGACAGACTGATGCTACAGTCGCTGAGCCAATCAGCACCTAGAATACAGAACAGAGCACTGTGGTTGGCTGCCTTCCATTCCATCAGCCAATGGTGTGCTGTGCATAATCTCACTTTGGTAAACTTGAGCAAGCAGCAGTGGCATACTGCATTTCCATTGTGTACAGTATGGCACTGATCTGCTGATGAAATACATACTGTCTTTTATTTCAATTTAATATTTTAAAATATATTTGAATTAATATTTTTTATATTTTTTAATTTTTTAGGCAAAAATAATTAAAATCATAAATATTATATAAATACCTATATACTGCAAAATCCCACAATATAGTGAAAACTCCATGATACAGAATTAGATATATATATTTTTTAAAACCCACAATACAGTGAAGCCACAATAAGTGAACCATGACAGAGCAAGGGACAACTGTATTCTGATTTTGTGGGGGTGAAGTACTCTGCACACACCTATTAAGGCCATTCGTTCAAAGGTTTGGGTCAGTTCTGATTTTTTATTGGCATTTTGTCTCATTGATCTGTCCTTTTGAAGAAGTGGGGTGTTTTGTACCCCTTTATCATTGTATTAGTGTTTACTTGAATTTCCACGTCTGTTAATATGTTTTATTTTGTTGGGTGCTCTGGTATTTGGTGTGTACATACTTATTATTGCTACCTCTTCCTCTTGGAAGAATATTTCTTTCTTATGTTGGGCATTCATGGTTTCTATAATTTTCCTAAGGCCCTCTATGTTTTTATCTCTATCCACTCTAAACATGTCCCTCGTTATGGTCGTGATCTCTCCAGTTATCTGAGACATCATTTTTAATTTATTCTTTTTGGAGCCTCAGCATCACTTTTATCACATGCACTGTTGCCCTTTCGGGAATCCAGGCAGGCTGCTTTTGGGCTGTCCCACTGCACTACCCTCTGTGCTGGCCTTGGGTGTGCTGGACGTCTTGAGCTGCATCTTACTCCCATTTCTTCAAGTTTTCTTTCTTCTTTTTTTAAGTTTAGTTTCTGTTTTGATGTTTATAAATTGCTTATGATAGGTAGCTTTATTACTAGTATGGACAAGTTCTTTGGAAATGACTACCTCTCAGATGTTCTCCAGGTGTAGATGGGATCTGGCAGTTGAGTCTTCTGAAAGATCCTACCTCTTTAATTTATTAAGGACGAGAAGTTGCTGCCTCCTTGGCCTAGTCCCTGCTCTTTGGCATTGCCCCACAGTATTGTTTATGACCTGCAGGCAATCTCAATCTTGGCATAAAGGCAGAAGAACTGGTTAGAACAACATGTCACATTGGTTAAAGTAGTACAATCAGTAATAACAATAGCATCAAGCAGAGCGTGATAAACTATAGTAGTAGTGGCCATTATAGTAATATGGTTACAGTATTATAATAATAGTAACTATTAATTTGCCACCTTTAACCATATGAACAAGATTTTTAGTTGTGCATCAAAACGTGAAATAAGCCAGAAAGCTGTATGCAGTAAACATCCTCTCAGCAGAGTAATTTTACCATCAGGGTAGAAAATTTAAAGGGGTTAGGGAGAAAATAGAGATGTATAAGAAACAGATTACAAGAGAGGCTGAAGTAGAAATGAAAATTTTGCAAGCTTTGGGAAAATGGTGAAAAGACAGAAAATATGAAAGAAACAGAAACAAATCAGAACAAAACAAAAACAAACTGGAAACAATGTTTAAACTCATAAAAACAGCAAGAAGCAATCAAGAAACCAAAAGCAAAGTAAGGAAGGAAAAAAAAGAAAAAAACATTCACTTCAGACTGTGTCTCTGGTGTCACTGGTAGATAAGTGGGTGATGGAGAATCCTAGTAGGCCTGTGCTTTCGAGTCCACCGATGCTGACTTACATGAACCAGTATGCAAGGAGTTCCATTAGTTTAAAAAGTGCCTGGTATATTGACTTCAGTTATTCTAAGGTAGTAGGCTATCCCAGAGGGCCTTTAAAAGAGGAGATGACTTAAGGAGGAAGGGAGGGAAGAAGGGAAAAAGAGAGAGAGATGTACAGACAGGGAAAGAGTGAGAGGGAAGGCAGCTTGTTTCAATTTAATATATATTAAAAGCAAGGGAACCTGGATCATCCAAATATCCCTCAGTTCTCACAAGTGTACTTTTTTGTTCTGTTAGTATATGAATGAAAGTATCCCAGGCATTATCACAATGTCATGCCTATCTCTTCAATTAAAATAGTGCCAATTAGCTGATGCACAATAATAATTCCAACTGATTTGACACCTGTTACTAAAATACATGAGCACCAAAGAAAACAGCTCTCAGTGGGGAGCAGTGAAGTTAGACTCTGCCCCTGGTGTAGTCTGAGTTTCTCCGAAGATAGGAATTGTGGCTTGCCTGGGAAGGTCGGCCTCTAACATCCATGTGATCATGTATTACCAGTCTCCTGAAGTCACACCACTAGCCAAGGTTATGAGTTCCTAATGGAGGAGGTAAGGCGAGGCGGTGGCTGAGCATAGTACTATAGTTCTGTTCCCACAGACACAGCAAGGTGAACAGCTCTTCCTTCAGGAAACTGCTTCACAGGGACAAGAAAACCAGGTGAAAGATGCCTCCTTCTGAAGGAGAAGGAGAAAGGAGGGTCCAAGCCTTGGGATTGAAAGCTGACATCCGTGCCCCTTTCACCAGGCAATACCTAGTGAGAGGAGGAATCACATTGAGCCAGGTCATTTGCTGCCTCCAACACTACTCTCTGCCAACCTCTGGTAGCAGAAGGGGAAGAGCCCTCTACAGCTAGAGAGCAGGTCACAAAAGCCGTCATAGGTTTTCCTCTTGGCGCACTATGAGGCCTGCAGTGGTGAGACAGGCACCCGGCAGAAACTTAAGGACCATGCACAGCCCTGATCACACAGAGCCATGAAAGCACCTGTGGCATGATGTGGAGACCTGTGCACTTGTGGGACAAACACAAGTTTTATCTACTCAGTTCTTGCCTTGGAGTAGAACACAACTGCAGAGTTTTCATATCAATGTACTTTCTCTGTTCCTTGCTTTTTAAATCCTTACTATCATATTCAGTTGCCATTATAAGACTCACGATAATCATAATGCAAATCTTTATGTTAGATAAAACTAACCAAAACATGTTTGTAGAACAATTTGCTTTTCAAGCAAGGAGGACTATAAGAGAGGGAAAAGAAAAAGAACTATGACAAAACTAGTAAACCAGTAAAATAATGGTTGAGGTAAGACCCTACCTCTCAATAATAATCTTGGATGTTAATGCATTATATTCTCCAGTGAAAAGATAAAGAGACCATGTGTAAAAACACAAATACCGCACTATATGTTCCTTATAAGAAACTTGCTTCAGCACTAAAAACGCACATAGACTGAAACTGAAAGAACGTAGTAAGGTATTCTATGTAAATGGAAAGCAAAGAAAGCAGGAGTAGCCATACTTCTGTCACATAAAATCTGTTTTACATTAAAAGTATGAGAAAGAGGCAAGAGAAGTCATAATACAATGATAAAGAGGACAGTTTAGCAAGAGGAAACAAGCGCGTGCACATTCAGTACTTTTCGGTGCTGCAGTACCCATCTATATAGAGCAAATATTATTAACCTTAAAGGGAGAAATGGATTTCAGTACAATAATGGGAAAGTTAATACCTTGCTCTCTGCAGTGGACAGTGCATCCAGACAAAGAAATGAACACAGAAATCAGAATTAAATTGTGCCCTTCACCAACACACCTAACACACATCTAAACAACAAGCCATCAAACAGTTGGCCAATGCACACTTTTCTTATCAGCACATGAAACATTGTTTAGGACAGGTCCTAAGCAATGGTACAAAGTAACTCTCAATGGATTATAAAAGTTGAAATCATATTGATTATCTTTCCTGAAAACAATGCAGTAAAACTGAAAATCAGTAATAAAAAATGCTGGTTATTCGATCAATCTTGTATGTCTGTATGCGTTATCCTGAGCATACACTTTGAAGGTATCAATATGCAGTGCAGCAACTATTGTTGGTTTTCTGTGGCTTTGTCTATAATTCAATTCTGATCATACTGTTATTGTGCTACTTTGTGTCTCTTTGTTAATGCTTTCCGGTTTCTTTCTTTTTTTTTCTGTTGTTGATGTAGTTCTTTTTCTATCACACTTTAAAGGAAGGGAAAGAAAGGGAAAGGGAAGACAGGAAAAAAATATATGTAAGAAAGTAAGTATGTATGTACAGCATATCTTACATAGTTGTACTACTGAACTAGGTTACTTCATAGTAAGGAATAGTTGATGATTAATTGATCAATTTTGCATGTCTGTATCTTTGTTCCTGAATGTACACTTCGAGGTTATCAATCTGTAAAGCAACAACCATTGTTGATTCCCTGTCACCTTGTCTGTAGATCAGTTTTGATTGTATTATTCTTATGCTACTTTGTGTCTGTTTGTTAATATGTCTTCGTTCTTTTACTTTTAAAATAATTTTAAAAAATGCTTTGGAAGCTACCACAAATTAGAAAATTAAACTGCTCTCCCTTGATAAACCAATGATAAGAGAAGATGTCAAAAAGTTTTAAAATTTCTTAAATGAAAATGGAGACACACTTATCAAAACCTATGGAATACAGGAAAAGCAATATTGAGAGAAAGTTTGTAATGATAAATGCTCACATCAGAAAAGAAAGATCTGAAATAAACAACATCTCTCTGCAACTCAAGGAACTAGAAAAACAAGAATAAACTAAGTACAAATTAGGAACAATTCAATAATTCTATACTCATATTCATCACAGAATTATCCATAATGGCCAAGAAAAGGAAACAACCAAAGTGTCTATCAACTGTTGAATGGACAAAGAAAATGTAGGAAGTACATATACAATGGATATATAATTAAATAATATTCTGCCATTGAAGATGTTAAATTTTGACATTTCTGACAACATAAATGGAACCGAAGATCATTGAGTTAAATGAAAAGAGTTAGACACAGACAGATGAGTATCACGTGATCTCATTCATATGTAGAATCCAAAAGAAGTTGATCATATACAAGTTGGGAGTCCAGTGGTTGTTACAGAGGCTGGGGACAGTGGCAAAAGGTGGAGCAAAGGGGCTACACTACAGTTAGATGTTAGCAAGAAGCTCCAGTGTGCTGGTGCACAATGTGGTGATTGTAGATAGCAATAACATACTATATATTTCAAAATGTTAGAAGAAAGTACTTTGAAAGTTTCCCTATAAAGAAAATGATAAATATATGAGGAGATAAATATGTTTAACTGGATTTAAACATTACATCATGTGTACATTATTAAGCACTATAGGGACCACATTAATAGGTAAAATGTATATTTATGTTTGTATCTATTAAAAATAACTCAAAATTAAAAGAATCCTTAGTGAGCTTATCCTTGAAGATGGTTGCATTTTTCTTCTCTGTAAGTTAGAACCTAAACTTAATAAACTTTATCTTGTTAAAACTGGCAGAATTCTACAAAATCACAGAGAAGAATACAGGTTTAATGGTGATGAAAAACAGTAAAGATTGATTAGGAGTAGCGTAGATGGACGCACATAAAGAGACTAATTGTTTCAGATAACAACAAACCCCAGAAAGCACAATTCTTCAGAAAAACTTAGCTAATTTGTTCAGGAAGAATGTGCAGGTCAGCAACGCAAGATTCTGTTGGGTAGCTTTTGTTCTGAGAGAAAAATCTGCCATACACCAAGAAGGCTATACTTACATGGAAAATTCAGAGACAGAGTGAATCATTGAGCGTAAAAAGAAACTTTGCTTTGTTTAAAATCCCATAGCTCTCTGATTTCATGCTGAGGGTGTAAAAGCTACATGAACTCATACAAAATGTGTTTATAAGGAAAATTCCTTCCAGACTAATACATAACTTTGATCTCTCCCCATAGAAGTCACATGTAAATAGTTTATTCAGAAGAACCTTTTCTCCATCACAATGAAACATAAAAAATGTGCCATCATGTGATTTGTGGAAACACAGTAGATGAAATTAGAGAAAAGACACACTTAAAAAGAACAAGTGGCAGAATTCACAGATGAGAAAAATAAATTATAAATCAGAATTTTAAATAAACTATTTGACCACATTTTTAAAAGTATCTTATTTCATTTATGTGTGTATGCCAACATTTCTCTTTAAAACCTCTACTAAGCCAAAACCAAGAGAATTTAAAGGAAAAAAAGATAAAATTTGTGTTAAATACAAATAATGTTCTGTACATCAAAAATCACACTGAGCAGTTACAGATAACCACAGCCTATGAATGTATATTTTAATTCTAAACTTAAACTAGGAAGAAAGCGAGTAATTAAATTTAAAAATCAGCAAATATGTGAACTGTTAAGAATATTAAGTATATTGAGCTATTATGAATATGCTTAAATTAATTTTTAAATGATAGGCAAATTAAAATTATACTATGCCTTCTTGGACTTCTCAAGTTGGCCATAATAAAGAAGATTGATTTTTAAAACTTGATTGGAGTGATTATGATGAGCACACAGTTTTTATATTGCCAATTCACACAGCTTCTGTTAAAAGTACTGTGGCAATGTCTATGAATACTACAAAAGGACATAACAGCCTACTCAGAAACTCTAGGCATTTATTCTATGTATATCTGCAAGTACTTTTGAAATGACATAATGCAGAGTTATATTCTGCACTTAGTAATATCGCAGATTGGAAACAACAGGATTCATTTAAAAATAATATTAGATAAATAAATAATGCATAATAGCTAGTAGAATAAAAAGTAGCAATGAAAATAAAAGTTTGTGTTTAATATACCGATAATTATGTAAGTAAGGAAGAGAAAGATAATATGCACACATGCAACTACATGAGTTAAAAGCTTCTCTAGAAGAATATGTATGAAGCTGACAACACTCATTGCCTTGCAGGAGAGGAACTGAGTATGGGACGTGAATCAAGAGTGAGGACTAGTTTTTACTATATCCTTTATCATACATTTTGCATTTTGAACCATGTTAGTACATTAGATATTGAACAGAAAAGGAATTTAAAACTATCAAGTCTATTTTACCTATGAATGAATGGATTTTACTTAGAATATTACCATGATATTACCAATTTTGGTAGATCCAAATCATGCGTTAAAGGAGTAAATCCTTCTGACACATACATAAATTTTATATTACTTTTCCCTGTCTCATAAAAACTGCAACTATAACAGATAGTGAGTATAAGAAAGTTATACCAAAAGTTGCATTTACTTTCTAAGAAAAAAATTCCACATGCTGCAACAAGTACAAAGTGAAGAGCTACAGATTCTTATAAATATTGCCACAGTGCTATTTCATGTTCCTATTTTGAAATTTTACTAACACGAACAAATAAAAGTGATGAAAGCAAACACAAAACAGAAAATCATTTGGCCGTTAATCATTCCTCCAAGCAGCAGCATGGAGCTGTAACTGAACATTGTCACTGCCTGTAATTTATTCCTCTGAGAACAAAACAGGTTAGAATATTTCCTTTTACTTTCAAAGAGCTCTGCTCCCCAAGGAACATTGAGGTTAGACTAAGATACAGTGAGAACTTAGAAAAATGAAAGTGCTTATTTAGTAGGAACTGAACACTTGATTCAGCAGATATGAACATTATTTAAAATGACCTGTATAAAAATGCCTTCTTAAAAGCCTCTCATGAGATTTTTATCTCTCAGCATTCTGAGTTTTCATGTTACTGAAAATTAGTGGTTTAATTCAGAACTTAATGAGAATCATATCAATGTAGGAGAGAATTCTAGAAGTATAGACATACCTAATAGCCAATATGTTTATTTAAATAATTCATTATTCAACTTTTAATAGGGGACAAAATATGTATTTGAGGATTAGTAAATTTTTTTAGTAAAAAGTAAGTTGAGGAGTACTGGGGAAGTATCAGTGTCACCTTGAAACTTTAATATTTAGTCTGCCTAGTCTTAGAGACCTCTTCTAAACTCCTACTTCTAGTTCAGAAGACTGTTTCATAAAGATGTGTACATGGGCTGAGTGGGTTTTCCTTGAAATCGCTTTCTATAAATGACAATTCAGGGAACCAGACGCATTTTGCAAGTAAAGGAAAGGCAAGGCCACAGAGGCCACCATAAGAAGCTGTACAACTCCACCAATGAAAGAGGGGTTCACTTTGCTCACATTGCTCTACCACATGGTCACACTTAACTGCAAGGGAGGTTGGAGTGTGCAGCTCGGAGGGAAAGAGCTGGTTGGGAGCTGGCAGTCGCTACCGCAAACACTGAGGTAAAACTGTAGATGTCCAGAGGCCACAGCAGACATGAGGCAGCGGGAATGTTCTGGGTGTTGTTGAGACATGGATGAAAGAGAGAAAGATGTACTCCATCTTTCGGTCCAGTGGACTAAAAACTCTGCCTTCTTCATAAATTTGCCATGGACAAAGTATACACAAATTCTTGAGGGAAAGCCTGTGCTGGTATCGCACAAATAATCATGGGAATCATTTCTGTGTCTTCCCGTCGTGACAGTTCTGTCAAGATTGATCTTGTATGGCTACACATAGATAGCGCAGATATGGCCTTCTACAGACTCTAGATTCTTGTAAAGCAAGCCTTTATTTCTTCACAGAATTTTGGAAATCCACAACCATGTGAAGGTAAGTTTTACTAAGAGGTTAATGACAGTGTTGGGTTTTAGGTTAATCTGACAAATATACAGAGGGTAATTTAATGGTCTTACACAAAAAATCAGATAGATTAGAAGAAAGGAGACCACTATCTGAGAAACTAGTGATGCCCTAAAAAAGTGGTGAAAGCAGTTAATTTTTGTTGAAGAAGCACAATTTTTAAAAATTATTTAAAAGGGAAAGTTTCTTCTCTGATTTTGGTATATTAGATTTTAAAAAACCTCAATTGTCTGCTGGAAAAATACCTCTAGTACTGAAGAAAATATTAATATACCTCACTATTCTCTCCTTTGTATGGTTAACCTTTTGTTATTCAAAGATCTGAGTTAGTTGGATGATATATTAATGATATTATCATAAATAGTCCAAAGAATATTCTTATGATAACAAATTTTGATTAGAGAAGGAAGGAAAATCAGATAAAAAATAGAGCATATAATAATTATTATCAAGTATAATGTAAAAAAGAGTATTTTTCTTTGATATAGGTAGAATGTTTTATTATTAAAAGTCTAACCATTGAACTGACAAAGACTAAATTTTTATGCAATTATTTCTCTCTTCTCATTTATTATAAATCATGAATGCTAATGGGGATATTCTTTATAACACTCCTTAAAATATAACTTTAGTTTGCTAATTAGATCCCAACTTTAGATGATCTTTGTAACTCATAAAAAAATAATCTATTATATTTTCATTTTAAAATAAAATTGTCAATTCGATAAATTGAATTCATCCTGTAAAGGTTTTGCTATAAAGTGTCTGCAGTGTTAGAATGGGTTTATGAAATAGGCAAGCATGGTTTATAAAGTTAAAAGCAAGGGATTTCTTGCTTTTGAACTGGGGCATGGCAAGCACCAGGCCAAATGGGGGAACAAAACCTGCATACTGCACATCACACTGCACATATAGTACATAGATTAAGAGGAAAGTAAGTGTGTTTCCTTGGACTGTTGCACATCTCCTTCAAAAAGTCCAATGGTTCTTGAGGAAAAGGGGAAGATCACATAGCTGCTATGTGCAAAGCAGAAAGTTTGAGAATTGGCTTCCTCCGAAGCTCCTGCTGAGAGGCTCTGTGAGGGCCTTTCTTTGGGTGCTTAGGAAAGTGTCTGGAGCCCTTTGCTGTAGAAAGGAATGACCTTCAGAGAGCTGTGTAAACTTTAAGGAGAAGTCGCTTCTCTCTCTCCAGGGTTCCGTATCGCCCATGGGTCACAGAATCCCAGGAAGAAAATGACCCTGTATCTCTCTGTACAGGAAATGCCCAAGAGCTGGGATAAAAAGAAATGTCCACCAAGTACTTGGGAGTATGTCTGCTTCCAGAGCTACCGATTGCAATGCCAACATGCTCTCCAACCCCTGGCTAGGATGCTACCTCTCCAAGTGCTCTGGAAAGTTCATGTGAGCCCAGCGAGCCCACAGAGAAAAGAAGCAGTACCCCTGCGAGGCCTAGCAACTTGATACAGGAAGGTCCCTCAGAACATATAAATTACGTAACAGAGACTTCAGATGATCCAGACAATAACTTTAATTTAGAAGGCAGGAGAGGGGCCATTTCAGGGATGTCAAGTGCTCCACAATCAGTGCTAGAATTTGGATCTGGAATTCTCCTGCAAAGATATATGTGCTTAGAGGTCGGACTCTGTGAAGGTGACTGGGTTGTGGGAGCTACGACTGGCTGGCTGCTAAAAGGCGTGGCTGGTCAGAGGCAGGTGGTGGGGTGTGGTCTGGAAGGGTCTCTATCTGTCTCTGTCTCTCTTTCTCTCTCTCTCTCTCTCCTGCTTCTGCCTTTTCTCTGCTTCCTGGCCACCTTTATGTGAATAGCTTTCCTTTGCTAGAAACTTCTACTGAGATCCTGCCAACCATGAACCAAAAGCAGGAACCCAAGTAGCCTTCTCCTTTAGTTTGTGGGTGCTGGGCAGTATTTCAGCAAGAGGAAAGTGACTAAGCAGTCACTCCTAAAAAAATAAGGCATTTTTGGATTTTAAAAGAACATAGGTTCCCAAATAATTCAATATATTAAAGAACAGGATGAATTCTTGAAGGACAACTTGGACTATGAAGTAAAAACAATTATTACAGAGAAGTGTTGAGATACAGAAAACCAGAGGGGAAAAGCAAATGGCTGAAGGAAGGAATCTAAGATACCAAGCATGGGACCAGGTGTAGGGGTGCACACCTGCTATCCCAGAACTTAGGAGGCTGAGGCAGGAGAATTGCTGCAAGTTTAAAGCCAGCCTGGGCTGCATAGTGAGTTCAAGACCAGCCTGAAATACATAGCAGGACTCTTTTTAAGATATCCCCCCTAAGGAAACTCCAAAAAACAAGGAACAGAAAACAAAAAACCCAAACTAAGAAGAGCAAAACCAAAAGAATCAAGATATCTAGTATGTAGACAATAACAGATGTGGACACATGGAGAAAGTCCACCTTTGGGGACAAAGTGTGGGGAGCTTCAAAATTAACAAGAGGGAAAGCCTGACTGGAGCTGTAGCAATCAACAATTATAAGGAAGAAATGAAGACAAAGTAAGTAGTAAACTTGAAATACAGAAGAAAAGATAAAATGAAGCATATCAGTCATTACCCTCAATGTGAAGGTCTGAATTCTATGATTAAAATGCAGAAATGTAAACAACATCAGATTCCATTTAAGTCGTACACAGTTATTTCATACTGAAAAGAAACATTTAAAGTAACAAATAGAAAAGACAGAGATCAGATATATTGGGGTTTAGGCTTCAAAGAAGGTAAGAAGAGGAATCTAGAGAATATCGGGAATTTAGAGCTGGTCTGCTATACCCATTAGTCCTGCAAACACATAGCATCCTGCTTAAGTGAAAGCCTCCAGCTCCAGCAATTAAGCCTGAGCCATTAGCTTTAGTGCTTCAAGAAAAATACTGCTGGCTTGAATGAAGAAATGCAAAAATAAGCCCCAGTTGGAAACGGGTCACCATCACTGCACATGTGTTTTTCTTCTGTTTATTCGAGATTAAGGTACCACACTGGTTCAACTGTGAAAGAACTTACACTGGTGCTGGTGGGAGGTCGTTTTCATCAACTCATGAGGCAGACTGACTTGTAAGCGCAGTGGGTAAGTTAAAGCACGCTAATCTTTCTCTGCACCATAGCAATAGGCTGGGCTACTCACGGAAAAAGATGTAGCTTAAATCCTACTATTCATTATTCAACAGGAATAATCAAACACAGCATGGGAAAATTTAAACTTGCATTGCTAGACTGGTACCATAACCAAAAAACAAACTTTACTTGTAAGTGTTTATGTTTTCCTCACCTAATGATCTAATAAATATTCAGCGCATCTCCACTGCATGGGGCAGCCATTGTGGTAGCAGTAGTTCAACACCGGGAAGGAAGGAGGTAGGTAATCTTTACTACCCCTTTAATAATATATCCTAAGCAAATGTTCAGAGATATCAATGTGTAACAACAGTATATGCTCTATCTGTTGTCAGATTCAATTTTGGAATATACTCACTACTGCTTATCTCTTCTATTTAAAATATATTTCATTTATCAATGTATATGTATTTTAGGTGTTGTACAGTGGGCCTTAGTACTTCACTGTGACATGTTCATTATACAGCATATTAACCAAAATAGAAATTAAAAAGGGATAGGATGAGAATAAGTACAATCTAGCATCTCAGGACTTTGGCTTGTTCACATTATGTTTAGAAACCACATTACCTGAATTGGGGAAAAACAGTTTTTCTTAACAGAAAGTCTTGAGACTTTCATGAGAACTTCACTGGGCAAAAATATGCATACAAGCTAGTTAAGCTATACAGACATCTTAAAAATACCAAAGGTTATCTACTGGCTTAACTAAATATAAACACTAAAGAGAAGCATCCTAAAGCTGCTATCCTACCAAAAAACTGTATTTGTATTGTTGGAAAATATATACTAGCTTAATTTTAGCCATTTTGTGATTCATTTAAGACCAAGAAATGTGTATCCTAAATAAAATTAGACAGGGTCAAGTTCAGCAGAACAAAATTTTTATTGTATTTTTTAGTGTGTGACTGTTGGATACTTGAACAGATGTAAATTGTATTATAGAGTCCATTTTAGGGCAATGGTGGTGAACCTGCGGTACACAAGTTATTTGTTTTTCTTTTAAGATCAAAGATGCTAATTTATGCGTTGTTTTTTCTAAACTCAAACCTCAGCATGCAGGTTTAACTGCAATGTCGGCACTTTGCAATAAATAAGCAGGTTATGGGTTGCAGTTTTGGCTCCTGTCTCTCAAAGCTTTGCCATCATTGTGCTTGGGTGTTAGGCTTAGGTCTAAAAATTTGTCCTCTTTGTCTTCCAGCTTGGATTTGTTACTGACATTTTCGGCCCAAATTTGGGATACATTGTAGTACTACTGGTTGCAGTGCTTGTCAACAGATAATTAAAAATAAAGACAGGATTCCAAAAAGAGTTGATCCAGGCATAAAGACTTGACATTGCTGCCTTTGATACAAGGGAAACACCGGAAGGAAAGAACAGAAGATACTAGAAAGCCTGATGCCATTAATATGCGGATACCTTTTTCTTTCTACTTTTCTACACCGTCAAAAATGAACAAATATTCACTGGAAAATAAAAATAGTATAAATTTTAAATTTGAAAACATCACAGTCTAAAATCTCATTCAATTTAAATCTTTAATTTAATTTTAAAGAAATTTTAAATGTCCTCTATCAATCCTCTTCGTTTGAAACATTCTTAACATAATAATCATATGAATATCTTTCAGTAATGTTGACCATTAGTATGCTTTAATTATTAAGCAACATTTTGTTGCTTTTCTGGATCAGAAAGAGGAATTATCTATTTTAGTCATGTAGGATTTGAGCCCTGGAAAATCATTTTTGCTTTGAAATACCATGCTCTTTCTTGTAGCTTGATGGATTATTCAAATAAACTCTAAGTTTTACAGTAAAAGTCTGAAATATTGGCCACTATTTACGAAACAACTCCATAAAGATAATTCGTCTTACATGGAACAAAATCCACAGTACTTACAGGTGACTAATACTTTGTTATATCAGCATGGAAAATAGTACTTCCTCCAGTGGCGAGTTTTGCTTAATCTATTATTTCAAAATATACATGCATATATAGTTAACTATTTTCAATGTTTGTTAGAAGTAAAGAATTCTTTTTATCATGCATTCCTTCACTTTTTATAGTTTGTATGGAATAATAAATTTTATTTTCATATGCAATGAATATCAGAAATGACTACCTATATTTTTTATTTTTTTGTTTCTTTGAGGGTGGTACCAGGAATTGAACTTAAGACCTGAGAAATGATTACCTATGAGTAATCTTTTCCAACTATTGGTCTTTTCAGAGCAATCTATATTGTAAATAAAGATCATCATTAATGTTTTGATAGTCAGCTATAATAAAGTTATTTAAATAAGTACAAATAAAATTAATTTGGTAAAATGGACATTTAAAGTACTTCATTACTTGTAAGCAAATCACTAAATACATAAAATTACATTTCCTATATATTTTCACATTCTCAAATGTGTATTTCAAAGCACCATACTGCAAACAGTATTTTCCACTGTGGGCTTTAATTTCCTTTTGCTTAATTATGCATAAAGGCTCTGAAAATATCTATTGTATCTTTCAGCACATGTTAATCACTATGCCTAAAATATATTTATTTGTAATCACCATGGTTATTATAGTGTGAATATAAAAATATCAGGCTACATTTGCCCCTTGTACAGTGTAAGAAGGCTCTTTGTGGATGATCAGCTGCACACAGACAGCTTCATCTGAATCACTGTTGTTAGTCTGCACCTTGGCGATATGATGAGCCAGCCAGCGATGAGCTCAATCCCTGCAATGGTCCAGGCCGAGTCAAGGCTTCTGGAGCATGTGTACTCTGTTCATGGGCCTGTTGGCCACATGCAGAGGTCGGATAAATGACCATGGATACCGAGATGTTTTGCTCCATCAAAGTTAGGGCCTTGTTATGCTTCTAAAAATACAGGCCATTAATTTTAGAGTGATGTTTTAACTTTTTCTTTACATTTTATAGTAAGAATAAGCTGCTAGTAGAACATGAAGTATCTCATCTCAGTGAAGATTCATCTTAAGGGCGACGGTAGAAGTCTCCTTACAGGCTTTGGCCCAAACAGTGCTGCTTCCATCTTTTCCCCTCGCTTCACTTCCCTCCCCCACTCACCCCTTTTCTTTCCTGCTTCGTTGCCCAGGCTGGTCTCCAGCTCTTGGCATCAAGTGGCCCTTCCACCTCAGCTTTCCACCCTGGGCACCACTGCACCAGCGAGGACAATTTAAAGTTTTTAATCTTAACTTCCACAAATGATATCAGCAAATACTCGACTCCATAGATTTTCTTGTCTAAAAAGTAAAGAGTATGAGAGTGGCCCAATGAATAAGGGAACTGGTGTCCATCGCAAAAATTCCGAAGAGGGAGCACTCCATCAAACCAGTTTTCAACGAATATAGAATTTTTTCTGTTGTGTTTTTAAAAATAGCTACAAGCATGCTACATGGAAGGTACATATTAGGTATATGGCTAATTACAAGAAACGAGCCATAACGCGATCTGGTGGGATCCAGTGTGGAGTAGTGTGAGCAATGTATTTTGTGGTGTTATCTAGGCTTGAGTTAGACAGTGGTTTTTGCAATTAGCTCTTTGACAATCAACTAGTTCTTTAAACTCTCATCTTCACTTTTCCAAAATGACAGTAAAATATTTATTTTAAACATTTGTCAAGTTTATTAAATGAAGTAATGTATTTCATTATGTACTGCATAATCCAAGCTATGAAATCATAAAAGTCTTAGGCCTGGCTCTGTACTGTGTTGAGTGTGTGGTGCGACTGGGTACAGGACCACCTCAGCTACTGCTTTTTCTTGTTTTCCTGGACAGCTTTCCCTTGTGAATAGTTTCTACTAATCACAATTCTCTTACTTGAGGGAGAGAGTGTGACTCTTCTCTGAAATATCTTCTCTGTTACTCAAGGCAGCTCCTCAGAAAGTCCTGAGTTGCCAAATAAACTTCAGAATCTCCATAGGACTAATTTCCTAGACATCTCTCAGCAGCCTTCCAAATATTAGAGCTACTTTCATCCAAAATCATCAAAAACTGCATTACTCACCTCTGGACCAAGTGGCTTCTTCTTCCACTGTGTGGCCTTGCCTTGCTTTCTGAAGTTCCGTGTGAAGGGACTGGGTTTATATCTGCAGAACTGAAAGTACATCCACTTGCATATCACAAATTGCCAACAAGATAGGGCATGTCCCTAAAGGGGTTTAACAATTTACTTCATTAGCCTGAAGATAAAACTCAATAACTTTGAAACTTGAAGTATTCAAATTGTAATAAAAATATTGCTATCATTAGCTTGGGAAACCCATCATAATAAAGAATTTTGAAAAAGGTGGTCAGAGTTTAAGCTTGTAACAAGCCAAATACTAAGCATTGCCTCTCTATGAGGCACTAGAAACCTCTGACAAACACTGTGGACTTGCTTTATTGAAAAATTTGAAAAAGCTCAGAACAGACTAATGGAGTACTAAAGGATATCTGAATATTTACGCCATAAGGAGTGTATCAGTGTTTACAGAGTTATGCAATTTGATAATTGTTTTTGCATCTAGAAATTAGTGTATTTGACTAAGGAGATATGTTTTATAACTTAAAATAATTTTCCATCATATTATTTCTTCAGCTAGTTAATCATGTGACTGAATACTCTAAGGAACATTGCACTATTAAAAATTTCCCATTCATTTAAAAATTCTTTAAAAACTTTAAATTTGTTTTATTTTAAAGGAAAAAACAATAACAACAGAGACAAAAACAAAACAACCCAAAACAATCAAAATGATACTCAATTTGAAAACAAGATGAGGCTGGGGATACAGTTCAGCGGCACAAGCACTTGCCTGAAAAGTGCAGGGTCCTGAGTTCATTTCCCAGGGTCAAAAAAAAAAATGATAGGAAATTAACAATAGTTGTAGTATTACATACTGTTATCATCAGTGAAATTGCTCAGATTACCAGATGTAAGAATGCAAGATTTTTTATACGATTAAAGATACTGAAATGTCATAAGACAAAGCATTAGAAATGATACAGGGCTTAACTAAACAAGATGGTAGGAATGCAACAACAGTTATTATATTGTATATTGTTGTCCTCAAACTAGTTGTCCAGATTACCAGAAATAGCATGAAAAATTAGCCAGAAAAACTTAAGCATTAACTGTTCCTTTCAATAAACCAATAGATGTCCTTTACCCCAGGTATCCGTGTACATATGTACATAGAGGTTTCCTTCCTTCTTTCTTTCTTTTCTCCTTTCCCTCATTCCAGTTGTTTCTTCCTTTTAAGCAATTTCTTTCCTTTTCACAACATCTATTGTACTTTTAAAGTTTTATTTGCTGTTCTAGGTTCTTACACTAGGGAGACAATACTATATTTGCACATGTGAGTCTGATTTATTTCACTTATGAGTATGGTCTGTAGTTGCATCCATTTACCTATAAAAACCTCAAGTTTATCGTTCTTTATAGCTGAGTAATACTAAGTTGTAGAAAAATATCACATCTTTTTTATTCATTCCTCAGTTATTGGGCATTTGGATTGTTTCCAAGATTTAGCTATTACAAATTGCACTGCTATAAACATGGTGCACATTTATTGCTGTAGTATGTTTTCAGTCTTTCTGGAAAAATACCCAGAAGGAGAACAGCTGGATAGTATGGGACCTCTAATCCTAGTATTTTGAGGAATCTCCACTCTGATTTCCAGAGTGGTATCACCAGCCTTCACTCCCACCAGCACTGAAAAGTGTTCCTTTCCCTACAGCCCCTCCACGATTTGTTAGTGATTGATTTCTTGAAGATAGCCATTCTTTCTGGGGTAAGACAGAATCTCAGTGTTGTTTCAATTTGTATATCTTGAGTGACCATTGATGTTGAACATTTTTTCATGTATTTATTTGCCATTTTTATTTCTTTTTCTGAGAAGTGTGTATTCATCTCAGATGCCTATATTTGGATTGGGTTTTTGAATTTTGGGGGCCATATTTTTTAAAATTGTTTATATGTTCTAGAAAGAAGTCTTTTGTCTGAGGGTTAGTTAGCTAACTTTTTTCCCCAATTTGTAGGTTTTCTTTCACCTGTTTGTGATTTCTTTTGATGTGCAAAAACTTTTCAATAAGAGGGGATCTCACTTGTTGATTCTTTAAAGAATTTCCCATGCAGTTTGGGTTTTTTTCATGAACTCTGCTGACCCCTGTGTCTTCAAGATTTTTACCTACTTTCTCTTCCAATAAATTTAATGTTTCTGTTTTAATATTTAGATCTTTGATCCATTTTGACTTTAGTTTACTGCATGGTGATAGACATGGGTTTAGTTTTAGTCTTCGATATGTGGAAAGCGAGTTTTTCCAGTGCCATTTACTAAAGAGACTATCTTTCCAATGAACATGTTTGGCCCCTTTGTCAAAGATAAGGTGGCTGAGTATATTTGTAACGGTGTCTGCATCTTCTAATTGATCCATTGATCCTCAGGTCTCTTTTTTTGCCAGTATAATGGTGACTTTTATCATAGTAACTTTGAAGTGTAATTTCTAGTCAGGGATTGTGATGCCTCCTGACTTTCCTTTGTTGCAAAGGACTGCTTTTGCTATTCTCGGTCTTCTTGGTTCCAAGTGAATTTTAGAAATGTTTTCTCCAGATATGTGAGGTATACTGGTGGTTTATTAATTGAGACTGCATTGAATCTGTACTACAGGGGTGGGAATATGGCCATTTTCACAATGTTGGGTATTCCTATCCATGAGCAAGGAATATCTTTACATTTTCTGAATTGTTCTTTAATTTCCTTTTTCAAAGTACTGTAATTTTCACTGTATAGATATTTACTTGCTTCCTTTGTTAGATTGATTCCTAAGTATTTCATTTTTTTCATGCTATTATGAAAGTGTGGTTTCCCTAAGTTCTCTCACAGTATGTTTGTTGCTTGTGTATAGAAATGCTATCGAATTTTAGCTTTACTATGGTTCAAAAAAGCCTATTTAATGTGATTATAAGAAATGTGAAACATAAAAGAGAAAATTAACTGTAACATTAGAGGTAGTAAATAAGGCAACTAGATTTTCTGCAACTATTATGCTTAAACATTTTCATGTTTCTTTTCTTTCTTATTTTATTTTGTAAATATGACTAATTTAGTAGTTGTTTCTGCTGGCTTAAAAATTTATATTTATGTCTTTTATCTTAGTATTTGCTCTAGAATTCTTAATTGTTATATTTAATTAAATGTGGTAATAATTTCAGCTTAAAATTAATAAAGTACAATGGTTTCATCATGGATAAGTGGTTGTTTTACATGGTAATGTTCATTAAAATATGTTTAAAATAATTTTGACATATTTAACATTGCTTCACCAATATTTTTATTCTTATCGCTTGCTCTTATTATTTTATCTTCTTTTTGAGTGCAGTTCACTTCTCAAAGTATAAACTTTGCAAGCTGTTGTATTGAGAGCCTGTTGGTAGTGAACACTTTCGGTTGTATTTCTTTTCTAGACATCCACTCATTTATTTTTCATTTTTGGGAGATAGCTGCAAGTATAATTCTATATTGAAGACCATTTAATCTTAATAATTTAAAGATATAGTAATTTAATAGTTTAAATATTTTTACCAAAGAAAACATTTGTGATAACACGTTAATTAGCTCCATTTAGCTGTTCTACAGTGTATATACATTTCAAAACA
The DNA here is from genome assembly GCA_004027595.1 of Dinomys branickii. Taxonomy (NCBI): domain Eukaryota; kingdom Metazoa; phylum Chordata; class Mammalia; order Rodentia; family Dinomyidae; genus Dinomys; species Dinomys branickii. The sequence continues at coordinate 24,518 of PVLD010009494.1, read as the reverse complement.
CCATTTGTACAATATAAGTACATGCTATTTTTGTTAATTTTACTAAAATAATTAAATTTTAATGAAATAATGCTAATGTTAATAATTAATTTTTTATTTTTAAGAAAAGAGTAAATGAGAAACAAACAAAAAATAGAACAGTAGCAATATACTAGTATCACGAGCATAAACAAATCAATGCAAGAACATTCAAAGTGACATAAGGTCTCAGGAAATAATATGAATCAACAGTGGTTGTTACATTACATAGTGCTATCCTCAACTACATTGCTCAGATTACCAGCTGTAAGAATGAAAGATTGCTCAAACCGTTAAAGAGAATAAGAAACTCTGTATTATCTGTAACGTTTTACCTAATAATTACAGTTTCACTAGGCAAGATGGTAGTTCACCATAGTAATTCATTGCATACTGTTACCTCAGTGCTCAGACCACCAGACACAAGCATGCAAAATCTATCAGAACATAAAAAATGGTGAGCATTAACTGTTCATTTCAATGCAACATCAGACAGCAGCAATAGTTATTGCAGCTATTCATATACATATGTATGTATATATGTGTATTCTGCCTTCCGTCTTTCTTCTTCCTTCTGTCCCTCATCTCAGTCGTTCCCTCCTTTGAGCAATTTCTGTCCCTTTCCTATCATCTATGGTATGTTTTAAGTTTCACCTAGTCTTTCAGGTTCCTACCCCAAGAACACAATATAATGTTTACACATCTGGGTCCGATTTATTTCACTTATGAGTATGTTCTCTAGTTGCATCCATATATCTGTAAAAGCCTTGAGTTTATCTTTTTTGGTAGCTGAGCAATACTTTATTGTATAAAAATACCACATCTTTTTTATCCATTCCTCAGTGGATGGGCATCTGGGTTGTTTCCAAGATTTAGCTATAACAAACTGTGCTTCTGTAAACATGGGTGCACATATATTGCTGTGATATGATGTCTTTAATTCTTCTGGGAAAATACCCAGAAGGGGAATAACTCAATTAAATGGAACTTTCAATCCTAGTTTTGTGAGGAACCTCCAGACTGATTTCCACTGTGGTTTCACCAATCTACACTTCTACCAGCAGTGGAGTAGGGTACCTTTCTTCCCATGGCCTCTCCAGCATCTGTTATTGGTTGATTTCTTGATGATAGCTATACTTTCTGGGGTGAGAAGGAATCTCAGTGTTGTTTTAATTTGCATTTCTCAAATGACTAATGACATTGAACATATTTGCATGTATTTATTCACCATTACTATCTCTTCATTAGAGAAGTGTGTATTCATCTCAGATGCCCATGTCTGGATTGTGTCTTCAAATTTTGGGGGCCTGATTTTTAAAAATTCTTTATATGTCGTAGACAGAAGTCCTTTGTCTGAGGGGAAGTTGGCTAAAATTTTTTCTCAATTCATGGGTTTTCCTTTTACTTTACTGGTGATTTCTTTAGATATGCAAAAACTTTTCAATAAGATGAGATCTCAGTTGTTGATTCTTTGGAGTATTTCCCATGCAATTTGGTTTTTGTTCACGAACTGTCTGCCTGCCCTTATAACTTCAAGACTTTTACCTACTTTCTCTTCCAATAAATTTAGTGTTTCTCTTTTAATATTTAGATATTTGATCCGTTTTGACTTTAGTGCATGGTGAAAGACATGGGTCTAGTTTTATTCTTTGGCATGTGGCAAGCCAGTTTTTCCAGCACCATTTATTAAAGAGGCTACCTTTCTTCCAGTGAACATGTTTGGCCCATTAGTGAAATATAAGGTGACTGAGTGTGTTTGTAGTTGTGTGTGGCTCTTCTAATCTGTTCAGTTGATATTTAGGTCTGTTTTTGTGCCAGTACCACGCTGATTTTGTCACAGTAGCTTTGTAATACAATTTCAAGTCAGGAACTGTGATGCCTCCTGCCTTTGCTTTGTTGCCCAGGATTGCTTTTGCTATTCTAGGCCTCTTCTGGTTTCAGATGAACATTAGGAATGTTTTCTCTAGATCTGCAGGATATACTAATGGTGTTTTAATTGGGCTTGAACTTAATGTGTTCAACAATTTTGGGAGCATGGCCATTTTCACAATATTAGTTCTTCCTATCCATAAACAAGGAATATCTTTCCATTTTCTGATAACCTCTTCTGTCTCTTTTTTCAGAGTACCATAATTTTCACTGTGTAGATGTTTTACTTATTTTGTTAGAGTGATTCCTGAAAATTTCATCTTTTTGGATGCTATTGTGAAAGGTGTGGTTCCCCTAATTTCTCTCTCAGTGAGTTTGATGCTTGTGTAGAGGAATGCTATTGATTTTTGAGTGTTAACATTGTATTCACGTACACTATTGAATTTGGTTATTAAATCCATAAGCCTTTTGGTGGAGTTTTTGGGGTCTTCTATGCAGAGTATCATGTCATCTGTGAATAATGATAATTTCAGTTCTTCCTTTCCTGTCCTTATTCATTTTATTTCTCTCTCTTGTCTAGTTGCTCTAGCTAATATTTCAGGAACTATACTGAATAGGAGTGGTGACAGTGGACATCCTTGTCTTGTTTCTGATCTTAAAGTGAAATCCTTCAATTTATTTTTTACTTTTTATTTTTTAAAAGTATAAAAAACAAAGAAAGTAACAACAACAACAACAAAAGGAAAACATTAACAAAAAGACATAAAGTAGTACAAGGGCAGTACAATCAAAATTGAATTACAGACAAAGTGACGGGGACTCACCAATGGTTGCTGCACCACACATTGATAACTTCAAAGTGCATGTTTCTGAAATCACATAGACATATAATCTTGATCAAACAATCACGGACTGGGCTGGGGATATAGCTCAGTGGAATAAGCGCTTGCCTAGCAAGTGCAGGATCCTGAGTTCGATCCCCAGTACCACACACACACACAAAAAAAACCCTGATAAAAAAAAACAATCACGAACTGTTCCTTACCATAAAGCAACACATGTCAACAGTGGCACCAGATTAGCCATCCTGCATATACACACAGAGATACATGTCTGTCCCTTTCTTCCCTTTCCTCCTCCCCTCATTCTGCCTGCTCCCTACCTTTGAGCAGATTCCCTTCACACCCTCCAATCCACATTCCCATCTTCAGATTCCTGCACCAGTGATACAAAACACTGCCTGCACATGAAACTCTGATTTATTTCACTTATGAGTACAGTGTCCAGTTGTGACCATTTGCCTACAAAGGCCGCAAACCTGCCCTTCTTCATAGCTGAGTAATATTCCATTGTAAATAAATGCCACATTTTTCTAATCCAGTCCTCTGTGGATGGACATTTGGGTTGTTTCCACAATTTAGCTATTACAAATTGTGCTCCTATAAACATGGGTGCACATATATCATGGTGATATGATGCTTTCAGATCTTCTGGGAAAATACACAGAAGGGGAATAGCTGGGTTCAATGGGACCTCTAGACCAAGTTTGCTAAGAAACCTCCAAATCGATCTCCACAGTGGTTTCACCAGTCTGCCTTCCCACTAACAGTGCAGAAGAGTTCCTATTTCTCCACAGCCTTGCCAGCATTTGTTACTCGACGATTTCTTGATGCTGGCCAGTTTTACTGAGGTGACATGAAATCTCAATGTTGTTTTTATTTACATTTCTCAGATGACTAAAGATGTAGAACATTTTCTCATATATTTATTTGCCATTTGTATTTCTTTATCTAAGAAGTGTGTATTCATCTCAGATGCCCATTTCTGGATTGGATCTTTGAATCTGGACAGGTTCATGTTTTTTAACTCTTTGTATGTTCTAGACAGACCTTTGTCTGAGGGACAGCCAGCTAGGACTTTTTCCCAATTTGTGGGTTTTCTTTTCACTTTGCTTGTGATTTCTTTAGATGTTTAAAAATAATTTTCAGTAAGATGAGGTCCCAGTTTTGATTCTTTGAAGTGTTTCCCTTGCGGTTTGATTTTTGTTCATGAACTCTCTGCCTACTCCTATATCTTCCAGATTTTTACCTACTTTCTCTTCCAATAGATTTAATGTTTCTGTTTTAATATTGAGATCTGTGATCCACTTTGACTTGAGTTTGGTGCATGGTGATAGACTTGGGTCTATTTTCAGTCTTTAGCAGGAGGCAAGCCAATTTTTCCAGCACCATTTATTAAACAGGCTATCTTTTTTCCAGCGAGTTTGTTTGGACCCTTTGTCAAGTATTAGGTGGCTGAGTCTGTTTGTGGTTATGGCTGCATCTTCCAGTCTGTTCCATTGATCCTCAGCTCTGTTTTTGACCAAGTACCAGGTTGATTTTATTACAGTAGCTTTGTAGTATAATTTCGGGTCAGGGATCTTGATTCCACCTGACTTGTTCTTGTGGCCCAGGATTGCTTTTGCTTTCTGGGTCTCTTCTGGTTCCAGATGAATTTGAAGGATGTTTTCTCTAGATCTGTGATGTATGCTAATGGTAGTTTAATGGGAATTGCATTAAATCTGTATAAAAGTTTTGTTAGTATGGCCATTTTCACAACGTTGCTTCTGCCTAACCATGAGCAGGGAATGTTTTTCCATGTATTGAAATGCTCATCAATCTCTTTTTTCAGAATACTATACTTTTCATTGAATAAATCTTTTACATCCTATGTTAGATTGATTCCTAAATATTTCAATTTCTTGGATGCTACTGTAAAAGTTATGGTTTCTTAATTTCTCTCTCAGAGTGTTTGCTGTTTGTGTATAGGAATGCTATTGATTTTTGGGTGTTGAATTTGTATCCAGCTACTCCGCTGAATTTGTCAATTAATTAAAAGAGCCTTCTTGTGGAGTTTTTGGGGTCTTCCATATAAAGAATCATGTCATCTGCAAATAGTGATAGTTTTACTTCTTCCTTTCCTATCCTTATTCCTTTTATTTCTCTACCTTGTCTAATTGCTCTGGTTAATGCTTCCAGAACTACGTTGAACAGGAGTGGGGACAGTGGACATCCTTGTCTTGTTCCTGAGTTTAAAGTGAAAGCTTTCAGTTTTTGCCCATTTAGTATGATGTTGGCTGTTGGTTTGTCATAGATGGCTTTGATCAGATTGAGTTAAAGGTGATCTGTTCCTATTTTTTCTAGGGTTTTTAACATGAATGCATGTTGAACTTTATCAAAAGCTTTTTCCACATCTATTGAGATGATCATGTGATTTTTGTCTTTGATTCTATTGATATGATGTATTACATTAATTGATTTGTGAATTTTGAACCATCCCTGCATTCCTGGAATGAATCTGACTTGGTTGTTTTGTATGATTTTCCTGATGATTTGTTGCATTTTATTTTCTAGTATTTTATTGAGTATCTTTGCCTCTATGTTCATTAGGGAGATTGGACTATAGTTCTCTTTCTTAGTTGGGTCCTTCTCTGGTTTTGGTATCAGTGTAATACTTCCCTCCAGAAATGAGTTAGGGTGAATTGCTTTCTTTTCAATTTCACTGAAGAGTTTGAGGAGTGTTGGCATTAAATCTTCACTGAGTGTTTTATAGAATTCTGCTGTGAATCCATCAGGGCCTGGGCTTTTCTTTGTTGGTAAGTTTTTAATGACATTTTCAATCTCATTAATTGATATTGGGTTGTTCAGGATTTTTGTATCTTCCTGATTCAATTTTGGTAGTTTGTACATTTCTAGGAATCTGTTCATTTCTTCTGAGTTTTCTATCCTATGGGAGTAAAGATTTTCAAAGTGGGTATTAATGGTCTTTTGAATTTCTATGGGATCTGTAGTGATTTCATCCTTTTCATTCCTTATTGCATGAATTGAATTCTTTCCTTTCTTTTTTAAATAAGGTTGGCTAGTGGTTTATCAATTTTATTTATTCTTTCAAAGAACCAACTCTATGTTTTGTAGTGTTTTCTTCATCTCAATTGCATTAATTTCTGCCCTGAGTTTTATAATCTCCTTCCTTTTTGGACTTTTGGTTTGACTTGTTCTTCTTTTTCTAGAAGTTTGAAGTGTAGCATTAGGCTATTTATTTGCTCTCTTTCTATTTTCTTTATATGTGAGTTCATCACTATAAATTTCCCTTTGAGGACTGCTTTCATTGCATCCTACAGATTCCAGTAGGTTGTATTTATATTTTCATTTGTTTGTAGGTATTTTTTAATTTCTTCTTTAATTTCGTATGTGACTCATTGGTTATTCAGGAGGTTGTTGTCTAATTTCCAAGTGTTTATGTGGTTTTTGGAGTTCCTCTTGTCATTAATTTCCAGTCTCATTGCACTGTGGTGAGATAATATGCATGAGATAATTTCAATTCTTTTGCATTTAGGTAGGTATGCTCTATGGGCTAGAATGTGGTCAATTTTAGAGAAAAACCCATGTGCAGCTGAGAAAAATGTGTATTCTGATGTTGTGGGATGGAACACTCTGTATACATCTACTAGGTCCATTTGTTCACACCTTTGGTTCAGGTTTGTTATTTCTTTGCAGAGTTTTTGTCCAGTTGACCTGTCTCTTTGCATCAAAAGGGTATTTAGGTCCCCTATTACAGTAGTGTCATTAATTATTTAGTTCTTCATGTCTGTTAAGATTTGACTTACAAAGTTTGGTCCTCCAGTATTTGGTGCATAAATGTTTAGGATTGCTCTCTCTTCCTCTTGCAGCTTTCCCCTAACTAGTATGTAGTGGCCTTCTTTATCTCTTTTGATTATTTTTGGATGGAAGTTTACATTATCTGCAAACATAATCACTACCCCTGCTTTTTTCTGGGAACCTGTTGCATGGAGAATTGTTTTCCATCCTTTAACTTTCAGTCTGTGGATTTCTTTTTGAGAAAAATGTGTTTCCTGTATACAGCATATTGTTGGATTTTGTTTCTTAATCCACCCTTCCAGTCTGTTTCTTTTGAGTAGTGAATTGAGGCCATTTACATTAATGGTTATAACTGTTACATGTTGGCTTATTCTTGTCATGCTATTTACTTGTTGTGGCTTTCCTATTTTTGCTATCTGTTTACTTGCTTATTCTACTTAAAGCTTCCTTTCTACTGTTGTTCTTGAAATTGTGGTCTCTTTTTTCTGTGTCAAGAATTTCTTTTAGTGCTTTTTATAATGTTGGTTTGGCACTCATGAAGTTCTTCAGTTGTTCCTTGTCATGGAAATATTTTATTTCTCCATTGAATTTGAAGGATAGTTTTGCTGGATACATCAATCTGGGTTGGGAGCTGTTTTGTTTCAGAATCTGTAATACCTCACTCCAAGCTCTTCTTGATTTCATGGTTTCTGTTGAGAAGTCTGCTGTGATTCTGATGGGCTTTCCTTTATAGATGATCTGTTTCTTTTCTCCAGCTGCTTTTAATATTGTGTTCTTTTGCTGGATGTCTGGGATCTTGATTATTATATGGCTGGTTGTGGCTTTATTTGGGTTATGGTTTGTTGGGGTTCTATATGCTTCGTTTAACTGCACTTCAGTGTCCCTTACCATGTTTGGGAAATTTTCTGCTACTATTTCTGCAAATATTTTTTTTATATCATTTGTGTTGCCTCCTGCTGCTTCATTGATTCCTATTATTTGGATATTATTTCTTTTGCCTCACCTTGGAGCTGTTGTATTAATTTTTCCTGGATCCTTGATGACTGTAAGAGATCCTTTCACAGTTGCTAGCTGCCATGCTGTCTTCAAGATCTGAAATTTTATCTTCAGCTTCATTGAGGTGGTTTTGCAAGCTTTCAGTGGAAGTTTTCAATTCCTGGCAATCTCTTTGAGTCTGTTTCATGTGTTCTAATTCATCCCCAAATTGTTCATGTAACATTTCCATTTGTTTCCTATGTTCTCCTATTCTTTTATCTGTTTCTTCTCTATATGTGTGGGGCATTTCTTCCATTATTATTTTCATTTCATTTTTTGCCTGAGAGATTATTTCTGCTTTAATCTCTTCTATGGTCTGATGGAGTTGTTTCTTTGCTTCAGATGCGATCATTTCAGAAATTGCAGGTAAGAGGCTTCCCAGTTCTCCTATATCATTGTTTCCTGGACTTGTTCTGGGTGGAGTTGAGTCCTGTGGCTGCGTTTTGCTCCTCTGTCTTGTCATTTTGGATGTCAGATGAAAAGTGTTGAGCTACACACTACCCAGACAGCTTACAGATGACTCTAGAAAGCCTACTTTACCTGGATATCAAACCTATCCCCAGATGTTTCTTTCCACGAAGCAATGGCCCCAGGAACCCCATACAATTGCTGAGGTGCCAGGCTCAGACCCTGCCTGTGATAGTGGGGGAAAGTTGTCTTGCCAGGCAGAGCACCAGTGGGGGTCTTACCCGTCAAAGGTCCGCTGGGAAACCTACTCTGTTGGCATTGTGAACCTGGGCTCCCGCTCTGTGGGAAACTTCAGGAAAGTCTCGAAGATGCTCATGGGAAAAGAGTCTCATGGGAAAAGCTGCTCCGTAGGTCCACCAAGCTGGACTGGCGCTCTGTGGGAAAGTGGTGCAGGCACGGGCACTGTAATGGCGCCCAAAGCCAGTCAGAGCATGGTATACCTTGGAAATGCTGCTGCCTTAGCTCTGCCAAGCTGGTATGGTGGTCTGCAGGAAAGTGGCACAGACGCTGGTGATGTAATTGAAATCATTCAAGTTTTGACCTATTAGTATGACGTTAGCTGTTGGCCTATCATAGATGGCTTTGGTTAGCTTGAGGTAAAGACCATCTACTCCTATTTTCTGGAGGGTCTTTATCATGAATGAGTGTTGGACTTTATTGAAAGCCTTTTCTGCGTCAATGGAGATGATCATGTGATTTTTGTCGTTGGCTCTATTAACAGTGGTGTACTCCTTTAATTGATTTGTGTATATTGAACCATCCTTGCATTCCTGGGATGAATTCCACTTAGTCGTGGTGTATAATCTTCTTGATGATTTGTTGTATTCTGTTTGCTAGTATTTTGTTGAGAATTTTTGCATCTGTATTCATTTGCCAGATTGGCCTGTAGTTCTCTTTTTTGGTTGGATCTTTCCCTGGTTTTGGTATCAGGATAATACTTGCCTCCTGGAGTGAGTTGGAAAGAATACCTTCCCTTTCAATTCACTACAGAGTTTTAAAAGAATTGGTGTTAAATCTTCCCTAAATTGCTTGCAAAATTCAGCTGTGAATCCATCAGGACCTGGGCTTTTCTTCATTGGCAAGTTCTTAATTACATTCTCAATTTCATTGGCTGATATTGAGTTATTCAGGATTTTTACATCTTAATTCAGCTTTGGTAATTAATATGTATCTAGAGAGCTGTCCATTTCCTGTGTGTTTTCCATCCTATGACGGTAAAGATTTTCAAAGTAGGTATTGACGATCTTCTGAATTTCTTCAGGATCTGTAGTGATTTCACACCTTTCATTCCTTGTTGCATGTATTTCAGTTTTTTCTTTCCTTTTTCAATAAGGTTGGCTAGGGGTTTATCTATTTTACTTATTCTTTCAAAGAACCATCTCTTCCATTCATTAATTCTTTGTATCTTTTTTTAGTCTCCATTGCATTAATTTGTGCCCGAGCTGTATAATTTCCTGCCTTCTTTGGGTTCTACTTCCTCTTCTTTTTCTTGGAACTTGACGTGCAGCACAAGGTTATTTATTTGTGCTTGTTCTGTTTTCCTGAGGTGGGTTTTCACTGTTATAAATTTCCCTCTGAGAACTGCTTTCATTGTATCCCACAGGTTCCTATAGGTTGTATGTACATTTTTGTTCAATTGTAAATAGTGTTTAATCTCTGCTTTGATTTCATCTGTGACCCACTGGTTGTTCAGGAGGATGTTATTTAATTTCCAACTCTTTATGAAGTGTTCGTGATTTCTTTTGTCATTAATTTCCAATTTCATTGCATTATGGTGTGATAGCATACATGTGATAATTTCAATCTCTCTATGTACTAGTATATGGTCTATTTTAGAGTATGTCCCACGTGAAGCTGGAAGAATGCGTATTCTGATGCTGTTGGGTGGAACATTCTGTAAAGTTCTGCCAAGTCCATATGTTTATAAATTTGGTTAAGTTCTGTTATATCTTTCCTAAGTTTTTTTCTAGTTGATCTATTTCTTTGTGACAGTGGTGTATTAAAATCCCCTGTTATGATTGTGTTTCTACTTATTTCACTGTTTATGATGTTAAAATTTGTATTATATAAGTGGGTGCTCCTATATTTGGTGCATAGATGTTTATGATTGTTACTTTTCTTCTTGAAGCTTCTCCCTCACTAGTATGTAGTGACCTTCTTTATCTCTTAATTGTTCTTGGTTTGAAGTTCACGTTGTCTACAAACAGAATAGCTACATCCACTTTTTTCTGGGTTCATGTTGCATGGAGTATTGTTTTCAATCTTTTAATTTTCTGTCTATGAATTTCCTTTTCAGTTAAATGTGTTTCTTGTATACAACATATAGTTGGATTTTGTTTCCTGATCCACTCTGCTAGGCTGCTTCTTTTGGCTGGTGCATTGAGACTGTTTACACTGATGGTTATAACTGATATGTACTGGCTTATCTTTGTCACAATATTTTCCTGCTGTTGGATCCTCATTTTCCCTCTGTTTAATTGCTTGCCCTGCTTGGTGGTTCCTTTCTGTTGTTGTTCTTGAAGTTGTGGTCTGTTTTATCTCTTCCTAGAATATCTGTTAGTACTCTTTGTAGGATTGGTTTGGCACACATAAACTTCTTCAATTGTTCTTTACCATGAAAATATTTTATTTCTCCATTAAATTTGAAAGATAGTTTTGCAGGGTACATCAAACTAGATTGGAAGTTGTTTTCTTTCAGTACCTGAAATGCTTCACTCCAAGCTCTTCTTGCCTTGATGGTTTGTGTTGAGAAGTCTGCTGTGATAGGCTTTCCTTTATAGGTGATCTGTTTCTTTTGTCTAACAACTTTTAATATTCTGATCTTTGGTTGAGTTTCTGGGATCATGATCACTATATGTCTGGCTGTAGATTTAGTTTGGTTATGATTAACTGGAGTTCTATATGCTTCACTCATCTGGATGTCCAGTTCATTTTCCATGCCTGGGAAATTTTCTGCTATTATTTCTGCAAATAGTCTTTTTATGTCGTTTGTGTTGACACCTGCTGTTTCATTAATACCTATTAATCTGACATTGTTTCTCTTTGCCTCATCTTGCAGTTGTTGAATTGTTTTTTCCTGGTTCCTTGTTGTTTTTAAGAGATCCCTCCTCTCACGTTCATTTGTGGCAATGCTGTCTTCAAGGTCTGAAAGTCTATCTTAAGCTTTGTTCAGGTGGTTTTGCCAGCTTTCAATGGAATTTTTAATTTCCTGAATATCTGTTTGCATCTGTTTCATACCTTCTAGTTCTTTTCAATATTGTTCTCTGAAGGTTTCCACAAGTTGTCTATGCTCTTCTGTTTTCTCGTCAATGTCATCTTTGGATATGCTGAACATTTCTTTCATTATTACTGTCATTTCTTTTTTCACCTGAGACATTATTTCTGATCTGATGTCTTCTATGGACTGGTGGAGCTGTTTCTTTATTTAGTTGCTATCATTTCAGAAATTTCAGGTGTATGACTTCCAGGCTCTTCTGTGTTGAAGTCTCCTGGACTTGTTTTGGGTGGTTTGGAGTCTGGGGATGCATTTTGCTCCTTTTCATTTTTGAAGATCCTGAGGCTCCCTGAAGCCCAGCCTCACTCTCCCAATTGTATGTGAGTTGCAAGTCGAGTGTCTGAAGATCCACAGTGCTCATTACATACAGCTGCTTGCTGATGAGTGGTGGCAAGGTGGGGTCCCACATACTCCTGAAATTTCTTGCATTCAATTGGCTCCCAGGCATGTGTGTGAAGGGCAGGGGAGGCTCACTGGTTTTCCTGAAACTGTCTGGGGTTCGGCCCAGCTTCCACAAGAGTAGGGGGGGTGTAGATCACTTTTATCAAGGCTTCAGATATTGCCAAGGACAGAGCCTACTTCCCACACTGGAAGGGGAGGGTGAGGGTGGACTTCCTGAAGCCTCTGACTGTCCAGGTTTCAACTGAGCTCCCAGGGGGTTGCAAGCTGTTCTGACAGTGACCACCAAGGCCCCAGAAGTTGTGTAGGGCTCCACATGCCTCACACAGTACTGGGGCATGCACCGAGTGGCTCACCAGGGTTCCTAAAGGTGTCTGGTATTCAGCCCAGCCCCTGCAGACACACTATGGATGTGGCCAGTAGCCACTGAGGCCCCAGAGGGTGCCTGGGGTTCTGCCTGCCTTGCATGGTGGTCAGGAAGGCGCCACCGAGACTCACTGGGCTTTCGGAAGATATCTGGGTTCTTAATAATTAATTATTTTTTAAACTGACATAATTTTCTGGTTCCTGGCTTTAGTTGTTTCTGTTAAAAATTAGCTGTCAATTTGTTGTAATTCCTTCTTTTATGTGTCATTTTCTCTGGCTACTTTTAGTATTTTCTTTTTTATTTTAGTGTTTTGCATATTTACAGTAGTTTGTTAACGGCGATTTAGAAATCATACTTTGGATTGAATGGGTGCCTGGAAAGGAAGACTGAGTGATATTCATATATTGAAAGTTCTCATTGTTATTTTTAAGATATTTTACTTCTGTATGTTATTTCGTGAAAATTCAGTTGAGTATAGATTCATGTTTTCCTAACTCATTAGAATTTCAACAAATTGCCTAGTTGGTTTTAAAAGGATCGTATTCCTTCTTCCTACCCCTACTGTTATTAAAAGGTTAGACATGCTTATTTGTTATTTCTGGTAGTTCTAGCTGTGGTACTTGCTGGTCTCAATGGTTTTCTTTGCACTAATCTCATCTCTGTAATTAGACATCTTCATGAGATCATGCTTATTGAAAACCAGGGTGAAATCCAAGGCCTGGATTTAGAGTTTTTTCTTTGTAGGGAATTCACTGGCAACATTTATCAGGACTACTTAGCTTTTGGCTTTTCATATCAAAAAGTTATTTTGACACTGAATTTTTAAAAAGTGTAAAAGTTGTTAGAAATGTCTACAGGAAATTGTCCCTATCCACAATCTCTCCACACTCAAATTCAAAATACCCAACTTCACCTCTAACTATATTTACAAACAGCCAATAGCTCAGTGATGAAGCCTGTGCTTACCATGCAAGAGGCTCTGGGTTCACCACTAGGAGCGCTACAATACAAACAAAATGCACAATAAATTAATGTGTTTATCTGATCTCCCAACCTGCTGAGGTCCAGGCCTTGGTGTATCTCCAATTTGCTCCTGTTTTTAATGAACATTTAGGTAGGCCACCAGAGATAAACTCCTTCTCAGAACTGTGCCAAAGGACAAGGACCTCAAGGTCATATCTCTGTGACCTTCTCTGGAACATGCAGAATTGTGCTCTATTGATCTTTTAGGCAGCTCTCAAGCCACGTAAGTTGACCACTAAATTTAATTTCCAGACCTTCCACTCCTGTCATTTTCTGCCATTCTTACCATCTTTTATCAGTCCCTTTTCTCAGGGAATTTATTTTCCACAATTAAGAAAAGTATTTTATCAAGAGGTTCTCTGAATATGTAGTACAATGTTTTTGTATAAAAGATGGCATCGCAGACTTCCCTATAACTCTTTGTGCTTTTTAAAAAAATTATTTCCATTGACATATCCTTGTATGCAGATTAAAAGTACTGTGTTATGCTATTTGATCTCTGTAGTCCTATTGATTTACTTCTTTTCCTTTTTAATCATAACACTTTTTATAGCCTGGTATTCTGCTTGGTCCTGTTTGCCAATAACCTCTGCAGAATTTTTCATGGGCTACTTAAACAAGTGACCAGTTCATTTGAATTTTAGAGAACAAGAGCAACACATATTCTTGCCTTCAATTTTCTTCATTTCCAAAATGTATGTACAAAAGTACTTTCAACATAATATTATTTGCTTGTATGTGATCTTAAGCATAGACATAATCCTAAGAACACATTTAACATACTAAAGAATCACAATCGATGCCAGTGTATCTGTAACTCCAGTTTATTACACTTTTTGCCATTCATAATATGAAGAAGCTAAATTTTTTTGCTACTGGCCAAAGGGGTTAACTAAAGAGTTACAAATGGCGATATCAGTCAGGGTTTGGTCTGGAGAACAGAAGCACTATAGGGTAGGACAAATATAATTTGGAGAATCATAGGCTTACTAATCATGGGAAGGAGTGAAAATCCAAAACGCTATCAGGATATATGAATGCACAAGGACTGCAAGGAAGCTCTCCACTGTACGAAGTCTAGAGATGAGAAATTCTCAGGTAGGACATTAGAATCAATGAGCTCACCAAATGCTGATCCTCATATGCCACAAACACCAATGTGGATGATTCTCTAAAGGGAGCCTAAAAAACTCTTGCTGTCACTACTAGTACTTACTGAGAGGCTACCAGTAAAGAATTTTTTTTTCTTTTCTTTTACCTTCCACATTTTATGCAATCCTTAGTTATTTCCGGAGTTTAATGGAGTCTTTCTGGTAATGAAGTCTGGGAAACATAGTTTCCACATTTTATATCTCTGCTATATAGAGAAAGGCCCATAGTAGGGGGATGGGAGGTACTATAGACGGTCCTCTTGATTCTGAGCATAGAGTCCTGCGCATATTCTGAGCATACACACCTGACAGCTGCAATATACTGTGATTATCAGTTACTTTTCATTTTCTAACTTGAGCTTGTAATTATACAATACACTTAGGTAGTGAACACTGTGGCACTCCATTCAGAACCCATATCCAAGGAACTGGAACATGGTTACACAGCGTACTCGCAGTTTTTCTCAGCTACAGATGCTACCTTGCCCAGCCTTACACTCCCTTCCCAGGGAGTCACCTGTACCTAATAAATACAATGCCCTTGCCTCAGTGTATTGCAGTCTGAATGCCCATCACTGTAAGATTACTGAAGGCTGAAATTTCAATCACACCAAGCCAGCTTCTCCCTCTACCCAAATCTTGTTTCCTCACATGCTAGAGTGTTATCTCCTAGTTACACTTTCTGCTTCCTGCTGCCTCTCTTCAAAACTTTCAGAGGGAAACCAACCCAAATTATATGTTACAAGTTTTAAATTGGATTGTGTAAAAATATTGTCAAATTGAAAAAATAGAAGTAGAAATGATGAGTTAAACATAGTATATATTTGCTCAAGTAATTTATTAAAGGCACAAAAGTTATTATATACACAAATGGAAGTACAGTACTTTTATGCATTTGCTAAAATCACTTCTAGTAACCATACATTCATGAAGTCCTTTTACAGAACTTCTTCTGTGTATGTTATTCACTATAAGTATTTGCAACTTGTTTCTTAGCAATGGTTAGCATGCTGTATTGGTAGATCTAGAAGAAGCTTCTTGTAGATCTACTAATATAGTTCTCAGTCATATATGTATCTCACTATGTGGCAGAGTTTTACAAGTTGCCCATAATGTATAAACAAACATTGAGATATATATCATTATAACTGACAAGTTTTAAAGTAGCAGCCATTTATCAGGCATGTTAAGCAGAAATAAACAGGTGTATATCAGTGTTTTCTTGGCACAGTCCAAGTAATTAGTTAATTCACATTTGTTAATTTTTAGTTCTTCTCTTTATGCTTGTATGCATACTGAAAGAAAGATGTATCATATTTCCCCCCTTAATAAATGTTTTGGTCTTCTTTCTCTGAAAGCTAACTGGCAAGGCAAGACGCAATGGTGTGCAACCGTTCTTGTGGGTTTTCTAGTTGTGTTTGTTACACAGAAGCTCACCATCTATACTCTTCATCCTCTCCTACCATCACTTACGTACACAATGACCATAGGCAAGTTGTTTTAGTTTCCTCTTACTTTTTTACATTTCTTTGGTTCCAAGGAAGAGAAACTAATTTGCTAAATTAAATAAACAAATAAACATATGACTACAATTTACTCTAACAGCACAAGCCAACTCCAAGGTCCAAGATTCAAAAGGAAGGCTTAAAAATATGCCTCACAAAGGAAAAGAAATGTACACTGTTATGATACCTGTGTCAAGAATGAGTGTAATATCCATAGGATGATCCAGGCCCCATTATTTATGTTCACTGATTACATTGGATTATAGTTTGTCATGTTCCTTTTACCAGGACAAATCTTTGAGGAAAACTGGTTTATATTTGAAGATCTGAAGTATGCATTTGTTTTATGCCCTGGTGGGTTTCCCATCAGCTGGAATGCATCTGATGAATACGGTACTCAAAGTGGTTATGGGCTTTCAGAAGACAACATGAAAAATTGGAGCAAAAACATAGAAGGAACTTATATCACTGATGACCACAGAGCTGCTGCACCAGCCCTGAACTTCTGCCCACTGGACTGTCCATGACAGGAAAATAAGCCTCTAGGGACATACAGACCCATGAGCAGGTAAATAGGTGTATTTATTTAAGAAACTGTTGCTTTACAATTTTTTCTTTTATAGAAAGCTAACCATAATTCCTCCGATAAGTAGGAAAGGTGAACTTGGAGCAAAAATAGGATGCAAAAAAAGATGTTTATGCACTTTTTCTATCAGCAAAGATGATGATTTGTTTTTTTTTTTTGTTGTTGTTGTTTTTTTGGCGGTACTGGGGATTGAACTCAGGACCCTGCACTTGCTAGGCAGGCGCTTATTCCACTGAGCTATATCCCCAGCTCCAACAAAGATGATGATGACAGATCAATTTCCAGGAATTTGTGTTGTGCTGGATTGATAACTAGTGGTCAACTTGTAACATCCTACTGAATTGAGTCAATGTGGTGCTGGGCATGGGAGACTCACCTGAGAATGTTGCCTACAACATAAAATAGGAAGACTGGAGGGTAAGAAAAAAGCTGTTGGTTCTCTTGGGCTGTTGATTCTCCTGGAGGAACTTTTCATTCTGGCTTTCCTGGTATGAACTCAGTTATTCTCATCATTAAAGGAGCTCAGGACCTTATTGTCACTGAGAATGGCCGCGGTTCACTTTGAGGAGCTCTGATCCTTATTTTAAGCATCAATTTCTGGCTCCAGAGGGGAAGATGGTACACTGTTCAGTGTTCTAGAGAAGCTTGTCTACTGGCTTTCCTGATATGAACTCAGCTGTTCTCATCATTGGAGGAGCTCAGAACTTCATTGTCACTGAAGATGGCTCTGGTCTTTACCTTGAGCACTACTTCCTGGCTCCAGTGCAGATCCCTCAGCCTTCTGGCACAGATCCTTCATCCTCCCGGCACAGAGTTTCTAGCCTTCACTACTGACCTTTGGGTCTTCCCAGTGAAGATTCGTGAAACAGGTCTGCATGAGACATTGTCATGGGCTCTAGGCCTCCAGTTAGACTTTTGGGGAGCATTGTGATGGGCTCTAGGTCTTTAGTCCAACTCATGCAGGACATTGCTGTGGGATTCAGGCCCTCAGCTGGATTCTTTTAGTCTGTAGTGTGTGGACAGATTTCCTGCACTCTTTTTGTGTATGACTCTTTGGGTGATTATTATAAAATAATTTCACTAATTATGTGTCCTGTATTGTTCCCCTTGAAAACCCTGACTAAAACGTGTCATACATGCATGTAGCATATTTTGATAATATCCATTCTTCTTATTATCCTCCTTTATACCCCTCTACCCTTCATTCACTTCTTGTTTAATCATAGTTTTCCTTCCATTTTCATGACATGATATTTAGATTCCACATATTATTGCTAATATGCAGTATTTGTCTTTCTAAGTCTGACTTATTTAACTTACCATGATGATCTCCTGTTCCACCAACTTTTCTGCAAATAACATAAGTTTGTTCTTCTTTACAAATGAATAACATTCCATTGTGTATATATACCACATTTTCTTTATGCATCTGTTAATAGGCATTTAGGCTGATTCAACATTTTGGCTATTGTGAAGTGTGCTGCAATAAACACGCACATGCAGGTATCCCTATCATTTGCTGACTTTAATATTCTTCCAGGTTATACCAAGAAAGCTGAATCATATGGTAGTTCTCTTTTCATGCTTATGAGAAATGTGTATATTGATTTCCATAGTGGCTGTAGTAAGATATATTCCTACCAAGTTTCAATGGAAATTTTGACTAGGGTGAGGGAGAATCTCAATGTATTTTTTAATTTGCACTTTCCTGCAGCCAAATATAACAAACATTTTTTTCATGTACTTATTGGCTATTTTTACTTCAATTTGAGACATGTCAAGGATATGTTTGTATTGTTGAATTGCTAAAAGTCAATTCATACAGACAAAATATTTAAAGGAATACCTATTACATACTATGTAAGTGTTATGGCTTGTATCTAGATCCCTGTCAAAGCCTCATAGGTGAAGCTTTTAGAACATGACTAGATCTAGGACTTGTGACATTTGGATTGTGCAGTACTAACTTAGTCCACTGATTGGAATTTGCATAGATCAGGGAGTGGATGAATGGATTTACCGAAGAGAAAAACCCCATCTGTGGTGTGGGTGGCACTATGCAAAAGGTTTAAAGACTGGATGGAATAACAGAGAAAGGTAGGTTCACTGCTTTGCAGTTTGCTGACTCCTTCCTGCTCTGCCACAGACTGTTTCTCCTCTGCAATGCCACTCTACAGTGTCACTCTGCCTTAGGGCCAGGCAACTATGGACTGAAATAAACCTCTATGAACTGTGAGCCAAAACAAACCTTTCCCCTTTAACTTGTGGGTGTTGGGTATATTTTCTCAGCAATGGGGAAAGTAACCAAGATAGATTTGGTGCTGAGAGTGGTGTTGTTGCTGTGATACTTCCTGACTTTGTGCTTCAAGACCCTTCAGAACTGGCTTGCAGGAAGAGATTAGAAAGGTTTGGAGATGCCACTGAAGAAGCGTCCCTGAAATGCTATAAACTGATCATGAAGACCAGAATGGTGATAGAAATGCTGTTGGTAAAGACCAGGGTCAGGAGTTTTCAGTTAGGAACAAGGGATTGCATTAGCTATTGATCTCCAGGCAAGGTGTGTTATGGTATGGCAGAAAATGTGTTGGTGTTTTGCTTATGCCCAGAGATTTTGCTTCACAGTAGCATTAAGTGTGATGGACTCATTAATTTAGCTGAAGAATTTCAAGGCAGTCTAATGTTAAGGCAATAGTGTGGCTACTGTTAGGGGTTTTCAGCCAGATTTATGCTGAGAATCAAGAGCAAATGATGCAGCAATATGATGTAAAAGTTTTCAGTTTACTCAGAAAGGAACCACAGTAATGCAGATTGAAAAGACAGAGCAGAGCAGATTGGTTGGTAAAAAGGAACATGACAATAGAAAAGATGGCCTGAGGACATCCCAAGAGCCAACAGGACTCCAGCCTTTGCAGCCTCAAAACTGCAAAGACTAAAGACTTTGTTTTCAGAAGAAAGTTCCAGAGTATGATGTTCCAGAATGGCAGCAGCATAAGGATTAGGCACAGCACTAAGTGATCCAAGTATTCAACCTCTACAACCTAGAGAGAAGCAAACCTGGCTAATGCTCCAGTTGGAGGTTGACCTTGGCATCATTCACATGGTATAGGGTTTTGACACAGCAAAATGCAAGAGTTGTGGGTTCAGGAAGACTTCCACTCAGATTTCAGAAAGTGCAGTGGAGACCCCAGAAGGCTGGAAAAACCAGGATCATGGATCATCTAAGGAAACTGGCAAGGAGTGAGCAAAACCAGCCCAAGAGAGAAGTGGTAGGTGCTACAACCACTGACAAGGCCATAGGGGTGGAGCCACCCAAGCTGTTTGGCATTAACACCTTACCACAGATTGTACCAGACGATCAACATAGAAATACATGATTTAATGTTTGCCCTGCTGGGTTATGGACTTGTTTTCGTCCAATTCCTTTCTATCCCCTCTTTGTACATTTTAGTATGGGAATGTTTATCTTGGGCCATTATATATTGGAATATTGAACTCTTTTTTCATTTATATGGGGGCTTATAGCTAATAGTTTGCCTTAACTCTCAGAGGAGACTTTGGACTTGGACTTTTCAGTGATGTTGAAACTGTTAGGATTTTGACAACTTTTAGAGATGGACTAAATATGTCTTGCACACAGGAATGTGCATGTGTCTTTAGAAGTCACGGAAAGAATATTATGGCTTGCATCTAGACATCCCCCAAAACCTCATATACTCATAGGTGAGGCTCATTCAAACCGGTTCATGTGATACTGGGATTGAGGGTGTGTGGTACTGAAATAGTTCACTATTTGAAATTTCCATAGTTCTGGTGTGGCTGAATGGATTAGCTGAAAAGAAAAGCTCCACCCTGTGTGTGGGTTGCAGCACCTAAAAGATTTGTGGCCTGCATGAAAAACAGGAAAGACAGACTCCCTGCTTTGCTATTTTCTCCCTCCTACCTGTCTGCAATGGCCTGTTTCTCATCTATGATGCTCACCTACAATGCCATCCTGCATGAAATGGTACTGTTACTGCAAAAATCAAAAATTGGGTTGAACTCCTCATGAGATCAAAGAACTCATTCAGAACAAATGGAATTTTAATTAACTTTAATTTAGAACCAATTGGACTGGTCATTGCCTCCCATTCCTGATCAGAGAATGTGGCCCTTAACTGCCTTTGTTCTCACCTTATACACATTTTTGGTTTCCATGGTAATAGACTGGAATGTTTAGCCCTGGCCACAGTTGTTTTACTTGCACCATGTGACCAGGTGAGGTTCTGGCCACAGTGATACATGCTTTAACAACTCAGACAAGGAGAAGAATTCCAGGACAAAGTCAGGACTGCCCAGTTAACTCTTTATAACCCCTCCAGGGTGTTTCTCAAGGCACATTTTGAGGCTTGTTTATCTTAAAATGATGTGCTAAAGGTCGCTGTGCCTTACAGTACCATTAGATATGGTACCTATCTAAAGATAGCAAGAACCTTGAATTTAAATAAAAGAAATAATGACCAAACAATAAACAATAAGAACTCTTTATAAACATCAGTAATCCAGCAAAATCATTAGTGATTGGGGGCTGAATACTACAACAAAGAGAGAAGAATGAAAATGGAAGTATTAATTCAATTTCACCATTGAACTTAGATATTATAGTTTTCGGGACCTAATCCCAGAACACAAGTTTCCAAAACTTAAAGTAGAGTCAATGATTTCTTGAAAAGCTTATAGCTGAAAGAGATTCTTCCTTCAATGTAAAATATAACTAAATTCTGCAACTATAACCTATATTCCCCATCATGAAATTACAGTGAAATGAATACACTTAGAATCTTTGCAAAGGGGGATGGGGATATAGCTCAGTGGCAAAAGTGCCTGCCTGGAAAACCTGAGGTCATGAGTTCAAATTCCTAGTACAAGAAAAAAAATCTTTCAGTAAAAGTATTTAGCCATAAGCTAGCTCTGCTTTTATTGATGGTTTTCAAATTTTAGCATTTATCAGTATCACTTTGATGTCTTCTTTACACCAGTTTATAGAGACCTACCCCACAGATTCTGACTTAGTAAGTCTAGCAGATTCTCAATTTATATTTCTAAAAGTTGCCAAATATACTAGTATTGCTGGTTTAGAAACAGATTTTAAAAATCACTACCTTAGCCATCTTACACAAAAATGTCTAAGCTTGATGCTGAGTGACCTGGACAGATACTGCCTCCAAATAACTGAATTTCCATGGAGGAGCTGAAACATCTCTGACATGTTATGTTTAGTAACTTATTAGCTAATGAGACATTTAAACCACAAAAAACTTTTCAGGTGAGAGTTGAATTATTTCTATGTTATAGCTGAAGCTCCAAATCTTACTACTCTTTTAAACTTGTTCAAATTGAACCCAAGTCCCTAGTCCTCTAGTTTATAATATGTACTTATTAAATACAAATGAAGTCTGTAGTCCTTCTGTGGAGGCAAGAATTCTAAACATTTTACTTTGATATGAAGCACATTGTTTCATATTTATTACATGACAGGTACCTGTCATTTGCTGGGAATACAGAGATTAATTTTAAAAATGGAAAATAATAGACCAGATCATCTGTATGGATGGATTTCTTGATCCAGATATGTGGTTGCTTATATTGCAGAAGTATTATCCTGGGTATGTGACAGTGTTGTCAAAAACTAGCATTGTTAGTAATGCATGTATGTCCTGTAGCATCATGTAATTGAAAATCTGAAGTCCACACCTAGATACTAGAACACTAAAGTCTGCAGCATCAGGAATTATTATTCATGTGTCTTTTACTGAAAAGCAATTTTTTAACAAGGTCAACTTTCTGATTATCCATCTAGAATCTTAGCAACTACATGTTTTTTAAAGGTAACATAATATATACAGTTAGCTTATAGAATTTTCATGATTAAATATACAGTATCCTTAATTTAAAAACATTTAAAATCTGTTTAATCTGCTTAAGTTACACTAATCTCTAATTTTGTATATGATGATATCACAATTTTTCCAAACAGGAATACAGAAATATCTACTAAAAAAGGAAAATATAGGCAATCATTGTATTATCCAGTAAATTAACAATTGCCAGGCTGGATCTGAGAGGTCCCTAGGGCTGAGATAAAAACTTACCTCACCCTTTGAAAGAATAGGTGTGCAGGCTTGCAGACTTCTGTCATGGGAAAAACAAACAAGTAAACAAACAAAATTTAAGCAGGTGTCTAGGATAAGAAGGGTTTGTTGACAGTGTATTTAGGACTCTCTTAAGAGCATGATGCCCAGGCTCTGAGAAATGAGATGAGTCATTTTCTAGAACAAGCAACATTTAGGTTTCTTTGGAAGGGGTGGAAACCCTGGGGAAATGTGGCCCATGCCCCACAGGGACACTAGTCTCTTTCCACAGCAATTGGTCTTTTGTTGTTTTTTTTAATTAAAAATTCTTGGATTCGCTCACCCGCTCCTTTATCTTAGGATCAGGTTGATGCTCTTTACTTTCTCAGTTAACGCACTTTAAGGACTTCCAGTATTCCTGAGGGATTTTTGAGTGTGATAAGTCTCGCGGTGAAGGAGAGGAAGGAGAGTTAATTTAACTGAAGGCTGCTGATGGGGATCACCGTGGGTAACTTTAGCTGGTTCCTGGGAGTTGCAGTCTCCTTAAAAGTATAATTCAGTTATGATTCCCTCGTCCCCTTTCTACCTTTTATTCTACCCTACTTTAGAATCTCATTCTTTCATCATTACTTGATAGAATTGCATTCATATAGAGTGCTAAATCTTCAATCTAGACATACAAAATAAGGAGATACGTTATTAACTGACTGGATTTTGCCTTCTCTGTACTTAATTGCCGTTTATTTTGTAAGAGACACACCCAACCACGAACATCTTTGCTTGGGCTCCCACGGACTTCATTGGCACCCTTTCATCTCATCTGCTAAGAACAAAAATGCTATTAGCAAGAACTTGGCAGATTGGAAGGCTTTTCCTACCCACTTCAAGCGATGAATCCGGGAAGACTTGGTACACTATGGTGAGCCCTGGGCTGCTGACCAGAGATGTCTGTATTGGTACGGACACAGGAGTTTGCTTTCTGTTCCCATCTGCTCTCTTCTTGTCTTCCCATGTGGAGCTGGCAGATGCTCTGACACTGCCTTCTCACTCCTATGTACACTTTATTCTTAAAACTAAGTTGATTCTCTTTTTACATTTTAATTTCCCTGGGCTCTTGTCTGCAACCACTTCCAGGAACACTCTCAGAAGTTTTAGCTCACTAATAATTCAGATATCCTTCCAAACTATCCTATAATGAGCTAATTATTTGCAAGTGACTTTACTGTTTGAAATGCTAGAACCATGTTGGTTTTGCTTTAAACATGACAAGTGTGATAAACTTTATTTGCCCATATTTAATAATGTATTCCAAATCTTCAACCATAAACTTTTTCTGTGCTTTTACTTTGGTTAAGACCAGTTGCAATTTAAGTGTATTGGGAAGTTGAGAATCTGTCAAACTTGCACCATCTACATGGACAGCAAACTGTATAACTCACAAGGCTGAATGAAAAATGAAACTTCAAGGCCCTTTGTTCAAAATTAGTGAAGGACAATAAATGCTCTGCTGATGTTAAAGTACCATGAGTACATCTCCTTCATTTGTTCCCTTTTTTTGGCTCATTTAATTTAGCTTATCAAGCCACCTCTATACCAGTATATTGAAAACAGTTCCCCTGAATTTAATCATCCAAATTTTATCCAGCAAGTTTTGTCCTTTCATTGTTATACCCCACAATAAATGTGCAGAGCTTTAACTTTGACCAATGGCCAACAAGTCATGGGTCTCCTGAAAGCACAAAGAGCCATGCGATGGCACAGGCTGCATATTCACAAAACCAGCCTTGTCTACTGCATTGTTATTTTTAATAAAAATTCTCACATTAGATATCATAAGCAATTACTCTTCAATTAGTTGGTATTTATAATATAAATACTAAATTTGTAGAATATCTCATGGGAAAAGAAATTCTTATTTGATTTTAGTCTGTGAAATGGAAGACAACGTTAGCAGCAGGGTGTGGTGTATGAGGATGACCTGAGATATGGTAGAGTTACAGAACATGGAATCAGGAATGTAGGAAAGAACGCCCTCTAGAGATAGATGTGTAACGGGATTCCTAAACAGTACTGTTTGTT
>PVLD010009493.1:0-76704 GCA_004027595.1 Dinomys branickii | reverse complement strand
GAAAAAGACAAAAATGTATGTAGGTATATATGAATATGCATATATGCAGGAGGGCTAATATGGTTCTACTATTGTATTATATCACTTAATGCTAAGCAATAATCGATGACGGGTTATTTGATCAATCTTGTATGTCTGTATGTGTTATTCTGAACACACACTTCGAAGATATCAATATGTAAAGCAGCAACTATTGGTGTTTTTTTGTTGTTGTTGTTGTTGTTTTTGCTGTTGTTGATGTTTGCCTGTTTTGTTTTTTGTCTTTGGATTTTTGGTTTTTGTGTTTTTTCTGTTGTTGAGAGGATTAATTGTCTCACTAAATTTGCATGTCTGGATATGGGCTTATATATTTACACTTCGAAGATATCAATGGATAAAGCAATAACCACTATTGAGATCATATCACCTTGTCTATAGATTAGTTGTGATTGTACTAGTTTTTATGCTAATTGGTGTCTGTTTGTCAATATGTTTTTGTACTTGTATTTAAAAAAAATAGAAAACCCAGAGAAAATCATCAATAATATTTGAGTCTATTTCCTTCTCTTAGAGTTGCACATCTACTGTATAGAGATGATCATGCTTTATGTGGGAATGTTTACAGGCACTAAGACACATAACATCTTAATAAAATAAGGGTTATGTTGTAGTATTATGTGCTGCTTTTCAACTTACCAGATGATTCCTGTATTATGTCATTCAACATAACATAGAAATTTGAAAACATTATTTGCATCATGAAAATTCACATATGGTTCTAGTCATTATCTATTTAACCACCCCTCAAACCAATGTTGACAAGTTCTTTTGTTTCAACTCCTACTTTTTTTAACATCTTTATTATGTGATTAACAAAAATGAATTACTTAAAACTTCATTTACTTAGCAAACATTTATTGAACACCTACTAAAAAGCCAGGCATTCTGCATGGTGGTAAAACCATAAGGATGAATCTGTGAGGTCCTCCCAGTCTTCTAAAGGGGCAGGTAAGTAAATGTACAGAGAGTGATAGCTGGATGGGCTGAGTGGGAAAAGACAGGCTCAGTCACAAACAGCAAGATTCTCAGAATTCTTCATTTGGAAGATAATTTCAGAATATACTGAATAATACATGTCCT
This sequence comes from Dinomys branickii, assembly GCA_004027595.1. Lineage (NCBI taxonomy): Eukaryota > Metazoa > Chordata > Mammalia > Rodentia > Dinomyidae > Dinomys > Dinomys branickii. The sequence continues at coordinate 75,585 of PVLD010009493.1, read as the reverse complement.
CTAACATAAAATAACTGTCACTTACATATACATCTTACCTTATGCCACCTCTGTGTTATGATGGCAACGTATTTTCATGACACTTTTCATCTCTATCACATTTTCAATATTACTACCCACCTCTTTAGATCTCCTGAGGCACCAACAATCCTCTGCAGTTTCTCATCTCCCTTTCTGCACTTTTTCCAATAGGACTGGGGCTAGTTCTGGGACAGCAAGGATAGGACCTACTTCCCTTGTGTTACAGTTTGTGTTTAATGTCTCCTGAGTCTCAAGCAGTCATAAGTGGGGCTTTTTCAGGAGTGGTTGGATCTAGAACATGTGACACTGGAACTAATTCATGGTACAATGTTAAACTCAAGGGCACTAGGATTAAGGGTGTGAGTTTCTCACACTCTGTGAAGCCTTGATAGGATAGAAAGGACAGAAAGAGCTGTGGTTGTCCCTTGCTGCTTTGCTACCCATGCCCACCATGAACTGCTTCTCCACTGCAATGCCAGTCTGCCATGTCCACCCTGCCTTGGAGCCAGCCACTTACGGACTGAAATCTGTTACCCACTGTGAGCTAAGTGAATCCTTTCCCCTTTAACTTTGGGTGTTGGGTATTTTGTCTCACCAATGAGAAAAAAGTAACTAAGACACATGGACAGTAAGATTAGAGAAGCCTAAATGAGTGGTGTGAGTTCCAGCCACTTGAGGAGGCTCTAGGTAAGAATCCAGATTTGCTGTAGGATTGATTCTCATATAAGTCAAAAGCCAGCAGCCCAAGGCTATTAATTGGGCAGATGGGATATCGGAAGAAAAGGTCACAGCTCACACAGAGCTTTGAGTCATCCAGGGCCTTACTGCACATTTGCAAACCAATTTAGGACTCTACCAAGGCCACTGTGTGGAAGTAACCCTCTACTACTGCACCGCTGTGCTATGTAGGGGAACATGGCCAAATAAGTTCTGATATGGGGTACATTCATACATTTTTGGATAGAGGGTAGGTGCAACAGGAAAGAAAGGCCCAGACTCCACAAAAGGGACTTTTTATTTTTCTTCTGATGCTGTCTTAAATACCTTGAGGCCAGCCCAGCTATAGCAGACACCCCAGGACTGCTCTAGGAGACATTTGCTTTGGCTGCAGCAACTTTTGGGTGTGGACTTAGCCCAGATGGCCCCAAAAGGTAACCCCAGCGTCAGCCCATGGCTCAGGCTCATGTGTAGAGCATAAACCATTACGCCACACTGCCACCTAGGGATTCTCATCCCTATGATTCTAGACTCTAGAAATTGAGACCTTCCTGGATGAAGTGGGACAAATGGCTTCTGTCATTTGAAGATGCTAAACAGAAAGCAGAAGTAAGGGAACTGCGGCTCCTAAATTCCTAGCTCCTGAACCAATATTTCTTTTTTTTTTTTTTTTTTTTTGGCGGTACTGGGGATCGAACTCAGGACCCTGCGCTTGCTAGGCAGGCGCTTATTCCACTGAGCTATATCCCCAGCCCTGAACCAATATTTCTGTGTCAGTTCTAGGCCCTCAGAATCAGAATCTCCGTGGGTGAAGCCTAGGGTCAGTATTTCATTCCCCAACTCCAGTGGTTCTGTTGCACTCAGCCCGGGAAGCAGCATTTAGGAACCATATCAGCAGATGACATGCTATTATCTGCTGCCTTTCTAGTTTTGAGCATATCAGAAAATCTCAGAAATTCGGGAACGCTTTGGAGGCCAAAACAGAGGAAGCACAATTAATTAATGTGAAGTCCCCGAAGTATAGGAAAACGCCAAGAAATAAGACTCACCATTGTGAAGGGCCAGTTGCCTGGACCTAGAGAGAACCGGAGTAGCCTGGCAGGAGGCATGAGATTAGAAGTGTGCCCAGCACAAGGATCAGACTCCACTCTGCAGGAATACTATTAGGAACAAAGAGCTCAGGCATTCGTCAGCCATTTGCCTTATGGTAGACAGCCACCATCAAACATACACCGTTCCACACTCTCACACAGTGCCCGCTGAAACTCACGCGACAGCCACGCTTTATCTCACTGGACTGTAAAGAGAGAAGTGAGAAGGGGTGAGAAGCACAATGAATACATGTGTTGCTCTAATATACTGTAGATTTTTTTCATTAAGTGACAGTGTTGTAAATAAAATAAGTAGTATATATCTAGAGCAGAAAACACTGCATTCCTTTTTACCTTCTAATCACACTTTCAGGAATAATTCAGATCTTGGGACCAACAGATGAAGAAGACACACTTTCCACATGAATGTGTTCAGTACATTTTAATTGTTAAGACCCCAAAATGGAAACAGTCTAAATGTTAACTGCTGTTAAGTGAATTTTGACACGTCTTAAAAAGGAGTATTATGCAGCTATGTAACTTTTAAATTAAAATGTGTGGATACAGAACAAGCTAGGAAAATATTGTCTCAACAGGAGGAAAAAAGAACACGGTACCAAACTGCAGTATGAAAACGCACAGCACATTACAAAAAGAGTCTTGTTGGAGTCGGCTGCCAAGAGTCTAGATGACTTTTTTCTATTCCTCTAAAACTTGGTAAAGTTTTTATATTACTTTTAGCTTTTAAAAATATTGTACAACATACAGTTTTCTGCTACTATGCCAGTATGCCACTGAAGAAATACCTATGTACACTTTTAAACTGAAAAGAATTCTTGACAGGGTTCAGAGCACATTGCTCAAATAATACTCACACCCATCTGTAGATGCATTAAAAGTGTCCCAGATTTTCAGTGATACAAATTATCTTTCAACTTGAAAGGTGTGCTAAGGCCTTTAGATAAATATAACCATTTCTGGTGCCCAACATGATTATTTTAAGTAATTTCACAAAATCCATTCTGCTCTTGCTGCACTTGGTAATTAAGTTCAAACATCCTGAAGAAGGTTGCCTCATGTCCCTGAGGCCCATAAAGAATTTCAATTGCCACAAAGCTTCCAATTAGTTCACAACATAAAATTACAATTTACTTTTGATATGTTTTTCCTTTGGGCCTAATTTTTTTTAACCACTCTTCTAACCCATATTGTAACTATGCCTGCTCAGTGTTATGCAAAACAGTCCTTCTTTTCATGCTCATGTCACTAAAATACAACCTGGCTAATTAAGTCACTGTCCTATTTAACAATACTGGTTCCTGGAGGCAACTATCTGTCTGCATTTCTGGAGAAAGCTCTGGACCCCAAGCCCCAGCTCTATCTCCTGGTTAGGACTTGGTGTTGTCTCTGGCATCAGGGTCCAGTTCTCTAACCTGATTACAGAATGGCTGCCAGTGGAACCGAGGGCAACATTTCGCATTTATGTTCCCACTTGGAAAGCGAGTAGCCAGACCACTGGGGGCAGAACAATTTATTCAGATATTAACTTTTGTTTTTCCAGAATTATTTTTTTCTTCCTTTTTTAAATGGAGTGAAACCCTTACAATTCCCTCACTCAAAGATTGCTACTACCCAGGGCCGAGGAGATAGCAGCTCAGTGGCACAGTGTCTGCCTTGCAAGCATAAGGTCGTAAGTTTGATTTCCAGCACCAAAAAATAATAATAATAACAATATTTTTTTAAATAAAGGATTCCTATGCTCTCTCTGCCTAAGGTCAAAATCTGAAGTTAGTAAAAATCAAAGACTTTTAAAATATTTTAGTCATGAAAGAAATGAGATAAATAGTGAGACAGCAGAAAATACCTGTGGAAGCATCAGAATGAGGAGAAAGATATGGCCCCTTTCCCCAGCTCTAAAAAAGGAGACATCACCCAGGAGACCAAGCCCTGGGAATTCTGGGTAGCAGCAAAATGTCGATCCCATATGGAATTCTTTATCTCCTGCTCCCCATGGTGTAAAAGACTACACATACACACCATAGGTAGATATAGATATAGATATAGATGTAGATAATAGATATTATATATACACATATAATATATTTTTAATAAAGAATATCCTAAATACCTAAATTTATAGATGACAACTCTTCATCTTCAGGAAAATATTTTTCTCCATCTTTTCTTCTGTCTTCAAATTAAGTGCTTTTGAACCCCCAGGAAATTTTATGAGTTATCTTAATGACAGTATCAGAGGTGGACACTGCTTTAAAGGGTGGGGAGGTTTTCAAAAAGAATCCAGGTACAAAGAAAGATAAATTAATCCCTGAGTCAAATCTATTCTGTTAAAATGTATGCAAAAGAATCTTAAAAATGAAATATTAATTCCCAACGTATCCAGAACTTTTTTGGGGCATCTAATGTTCCAATTTGTACCTAGAAAGCAAACGAACAACAAAAGGCATTTGCAATATTTGTGTATTGTAGCTGAAAAACATTACTAATGTTATAATACTGCATTAAAGAATTCATATTACTCTAAAAATTTTACACATAAGTTTAGATTGTTATATGCATAAAATATTCTGACTTAAGATGTTAGCAGCTAGAAGAAGCATAAACACTGGAATTGTAAACTTTTTAAAATTTAATAAGATTGAAAATTAATTTAAAATTTAACCTAGGATTATATACCTTAGAATTAAATTCTGGTACTCACCAAAATATATATATGTCACACTTTATTTTAATAAAGTTTAGGACTGGGGATTTAGCTCAATGATATAAATGCCTGCCTGGCAAGCACAAGGTCCTTAGTTTGATTCCCGGTAACAAAAAAAAAAAAAAAAATTTAATAAAGTTTAAATGCTCGTGGCAAAATATAAAATATACAAAACATTAATTTTTTAACTTTACATTAATCTTAGACTTATATTTTTGATGAAAATATATTCAATTGCATTTTTTGATCCATTGGATTATTCTGGTCAATAAAACATATATGAAGCCTGATGATAAAAATAGTGATTTTTACTTTATAAAAAGAAGGGAATACACTTTATGGAGTAATTATGCAATAATTTATACTTCATATAGGTACGTCCATACATTTATGTTATTATTCATATAATTACACACCATCAATTTGTCATAATGCTCACTCATGGTTTTAAAAATGTAATTCGTTTGCCTTTGACTCTTGTACTTGACAATTTCCAATCACATAAAAACCAGAGCTTTAAATATAGTTTTGCTTTTGCCATTAGAGAGAGAATGAGAAGGATAGAGTATATTTCATTCATCAGTTTGGTGCCTTGATTCATAGCTCCCTTTGTGCCTGCCTGGCCCTGTGTGTGCCATGGTTGCACTCAAGGGAGAACTGAGTCTCTCCAGCTGTGACTGGGACTGTGCCCACTGCTGTCCTCTCACAGGCAGCTGGGGGCCCTTCCCTGTTGACCTGACCTTTCCAGAACCAAGGATGGAAACCGCCCGACTGATCCCCAGCGGGTGAGACAAGAGAGGTCATTCCCAAGGGCAGCTGAAGTTTTGTGAGTTCTACACTTGATCTTAGCCAAAAGGCCGAGAAGCGATAGTTTTGTGAGTTCTAGAGCTCTTTCTGATTTTGTGTTGGGAACTCCTCTAAGACTGGAAAACTACAAATATAAAAATGATATAGAAAGAAAATATTTAAAATGAGAAAAATGGCAAAAAAAAAAAAAGCGCTAAAATACAGCACAGCGATCACAAAGCCTGGCTGGCCCAGCCTCGTAATGGAATTTTGTTCCCTTATCCTTTTTGGCTGAATTCTCTTCAATCATTTCTTCATGCGACAATTACTTCAAAATATAATTTTTAAAGGGGAATAGCAAAACGATTCAGACCTTCCTCTACCACAGTTGATCAGTTTTGTTTGTTTCTCCATCTTTGAGTTACTAATAACTTTAAAGTGTACTTTTCCAGCTGGATATGATGGCACATGCCTATTAACCCAGCATTCTAGAAGGCTGAGGCAGGAGAATTGCAAGTTCAAGCCCATCTAGGGCAACTTAGTGAGATGCTGACTCAAAATAAAGAATCACAAATGGCTGGGGTTGTAGCTCAGTGTGAAAGACCTGGGTTCCATCCCCAGTGCTGAAAAATAAATAAAATGAAGTATTTTTTCAGCTTTATAATTTATAATTCATCATTTTTTACATGTTATTATGATTACTGACAAATTTGGGGTCTCTCAAATTTCTTCTACCTATAAACTAGAAGATTTTAAAACATTTCTTGTTTAGGGCCCACTAGTACGTACTTTCAATTGGTAACAATACTGGCCAGTGTGCTGCTGTGTCCTCTTGCCTCAGGGCCAGAACAGTCATCACAAGCAGTGCCAGTATTCCTGGACATCAGGAATGACACAGGACATAACCAAAGCTGGAACCATTAAAGAGACTGCGACCCACACAAACACATCCACTGTTCCTCAAGCTCAGTACATTCCCAAGTCTACTCCTCCCTTAACTGAACTCAAAAGATGTGCCATAGCCCTTACACATATCTCACTGTCTTTATTACTTTTCTCTCACTGCTGAGACAAAATACCTGACACCCCAAATTGAGGAAGGAAAAGTTTATTTCGCTCATAGTTGGTGGAGGTTTCAGTTCATATGTGGCTGGCTCCCAGGCAGAGTGGCACATGGCACAGGGCAACAGTTTATGACAGCAGAAGAGAGCAAAAGCAACAAGAGCAAAAGGGAGGAGCAGTGGCAAGCAGCCTCTTTCTCTCTCTTACGTTGTAGGCAAACTTCCCGGGGGCAGGTGTAGCACTCACACCTATAAATCCAGCATTGAACTATGGATCAATCAAAAATCTAGACTAGAAGCCTGTCCCATGACTGCATGAGAATTTGGGGGGACATGCAGACACAAACCATAACACTCACCCCTGAGGTCAAATGTGAATGAGGAGCCTTCCAAATAGAAAGACCTGGTGGTCTAATGAACTGAAGGTGAAGAGGCTCCCTTGTCCACTGTGATCATTTTGGCTTTTTCTTTACCCAGCAGTAAGTGAGCCTCCCACCCCTGCCAGAACAAATAGATCTACAGTGCTTGGTCTTTTTGCTTGTACCCCATTTTTATTTGATCAAATCACTCTCAAGGCTAGTCTCATTGCAGCCTTCATTATCTCTGACCTCTTTAGGGTTTTCAAAGTCTGTTTTTCAAGGTCTGAGCCTTTGACATACTCTAAAAACAACAAAATCTGTGGTCAAAATGGTTTGGGAGAAGTTGCATGAACTCGCAGTCTCTCTCTCTCAGCCTCTCGGTCACTCTGTCTCTGTCTTTCTCATTCAGAATTCATATCTGGACTTTAGTTCTAAGAAGTCTTACATTCAAAAACTACTGATTGTCAGGCTTGTAGTCTCGGCACTCCAGAGGCTAAGGCGAAAGGATCTCAGATTCAGGGCTAGCCTGGGGTACATAGTGAGACCCTGTTCCAAAGATAAATGAAGCGAGGAACAAATAGAGAAAGAAAAAAGGAGGAAGGAATACTCACTACTGAGAGCCTTAGATCTACCAGGCTGTACTAAATGCTCTACGTCTCTCACCTCCCTTAATCCTCTCTGCTAACCATAGAATACAGTCATACTTTGGAGGAGGAAATCTAGGATTCAACTGAATTTAACTAAAGTCTCACAGTGAGTGAGCCATATGCCCAAAATTTGAACCTAGACACATTTAGCCATTGCACTGTACTGCCATTTAATTTGTTCAAATCAGGGCTCCCAAACATACTCAGTCAGACTTATTTTCTGCACAGCCTTATTAAGCCACCTATAAAAAAGTAATTCCCAAGTACCCCACCACTGCCACATCCCGATAAACAGCAATTGTACAGGCCCTCCCATCCCACCTGTCTCACTGCAGTCCTTTGTGTAGATCCCTCTTCTCCTACAATTGCAAATCCCCTTCAAAGTCTTTTATTGTTGTCATGTTCTCCCCCAAGCCTGCCATAGTATCTGAAATATGTATTATTTGTAGACCAAATGTGTGTTGATAGCATTTTGAGTTTTTCCACCTTATATTTTATTTCAAAAGGAAGGAAGTGGGCTGACTGTGGTGGCACATGCCTATAATCCTGAGAGGCTGAGGCAGGAGGATCATTGTGAGTTCGAGGCCAGCCTGGGCTACAAAGGGAGCTCAAGACCAGTCTGAACTGCCCAGAAAGACGGTCTCAAAAAGACAAAAAGAAAAAAAAAAGAAAAAGGAAGGAAGCAAACCCAACAAATTAAATACTAGAAAGTGAAAATGACAAAGCTTTATAAAACTTTACCAAACCCTTTCACACTGCTGTACTTCTGCTGTTCAGCAGTGAAGCAAGAAAATTTAAAAGCAACTACAAGCTGTTTTCCTAATCAGTCTTAAATTCCATTTAGAGTTAGCACAGAGAAATATTGTTTTTGAAGGTCCATAACTGAAAAGGAGGAGAAAATATAGTTAATAAAAAGCAGGAGAGAGAATTGCAGCCAATGTTTGCAGCTCCAGGAGAGGAAATGTGCAGTAGCATTCATAAAAATGTCTAGCGATTCACATGGCACAGAGACACAGAAAGTGTTCAGTTGGATGACAGCATCTCAGTTCAGGCTCTTATTCTGTAGTGGGGCATATGTAAGGGGCACATGGAGTCCTGTTGTAAGAGTTACAGCGCAGAAGGAATTTTAATTTCAGAAGGCTCAAGTTGGAGTCGTGAGTCATCTTCTCCATCTCAGTAAAAATTCTGGCATATTTTTATTGGTTAAAATGTATAATTGTGAAAGAAGGAGGAAAAACAGGAGGGAAGGAGAGGAAAGATGAAGGAAGGAAGGAAGGAAGGAGGGAAGGAAGGAAGGAAGGAAGGAAGGAAGGAAGGAAGGAAGGGGGAAGGTCAAAGGGCGAGGGAGGTGGAAGGGATGGGAGGGAGAAGAAGGGAGGGAGGAAAAACAGGTGAGAAGAGGGAGGAAGAATTTAAGCAAACTGACACACTCACTTGCAAAAACTTAATCTAACCATATTTTGTACCGTGAAAAAACCTTGCTCACTTTTGTTATGTCTTTTAAGAAAAAAAACAGCTTGTTTTAAAACTCCCTTAACTGTGCTATAAATATAACCATACCACAAATCCACGTACTCTTTTGTTAGCAAGAAACCTATGCAAAAGTTCAACATGCATAACGCTGAAAAGCAGCGTTCTCTACAAGTACCAAGATATTGGGCAAAGCCACCTGCCCCGTAGGGTCCCAGCTATGAAACTAAATCCCTCTTCCCATTACCTCTGGAGTCCTCTTGCTTCTGTGGTACTTCAAGTCACTTGTGACCTTCTACAACCTACAGAAGCAGGTATGGGCCACCAAGTTCCTCCAGGGCCTCAATGGACATTCTTCTTTGGCCTTATTTCTTACTGCTTTTTCCATACAGAACCACCTCAAGCTTCCTGCATACGCATTTTTATTTTTTATTTTATTTTTTAAAAATTTTTAAATTTTATTTTAAAGACAAAAGAATGGAGACATATGAACTAGAATAAGCCATAAACAATACCAAAAATACAAAATTATACAGAATATAGTAGGGAATTAGCACTGGATGTTGTATTATGTAATGTTATCTTCACATCAGTTAACACAAAAACATTAAAGGAAATACCAAATTATAGAGAAGATAGTAGGGAATTTGCACTGGATGCTGTATAATATAAAGTTATCTTCACTTCTGTTAGTACAAAAACGATTGAGGAAATACAGAATTATAGAGAACATAGAAGGGAATTAGCTCTGGATGCTGTCCTACATAACGTTACCTTCACCTTTGTTACTCAGTTACACAGATGATGGCCCATTTGATCATTGAGTTTTTCTCCTCCCTCATCTCCATTGCCCTACCACTCAACCAGTCATCTTCCCTGTGATAATAACTGTACACCTGGGTTTATCTATATCCTTGGACTCTCGCCTTGGGAAGAGACATAGCTGCCTCAGACTATACTATACCATACATGGGTGTATACAAACTGCCATGGTCGGAGGTGGAAAAGCACATATGCTCACAGCAGACCACCCGGCACCACCCCGTCACTGTGCTATGGGTGGGGGTGGGTCCAGACCGTGAGGCACCCTCAGCAGGGCCCTCAGTGTAGCAGCCTCGGGGCCCTCAGCAGAGCAGCCTCGGGGCCCTCAGCAGAGCAGTCGCGGGGCCCACTGCGGAGCAGCCATGGGGCCCACAGCGGAGCAGCCGAGAGGCCCACTGTGGAGCAGCCGCGGGGCCCACAGTGGAGCAGGTGCAGGGCCCAGTGCGGAGCAGCCACGGGGCCCAGTGTAGAGCAGCCACAGGGCCCACAGCAGAGCAGCCACGGGGCCCACAGCGGAGCAGCCGCGGCATTTTTATTTTATACCCCCATGGTTTGTTCACAGTACAAAATATATTCTCAGTTTTCACCTGTTCTTTCTTTTCTCTCTGTCTCTTCAGCCTAAAAAGTCTATTCATCATTCAAAACGACACCTAGCCCATCAATTCCACTCCTAGGTACATAGCTAAAGGAGACAAAAATATGCTCATACAAAAATTTGTACATAAATGTTCACAACAGCATTATTCATAGTAGTCAAAAAATGGAAACACTCCAACAGTCCATCAATAGATAAAGAGACAAATAAAACACTGTACATCTATATAATGGAATATTATTTGGTAATAAAAAAGAATAAAGTGCTGACATATGCCACAATGTGCACGACTCTTGAAAACCTTGCATTAGGTGAAAGGAGATGACCCTAAGGTACCTAGTGTTGTATAATTCTGCTTACACTAAGCGACCAGAACAGGCAGCTGTACAGCAGCAGTCCTGTTAGGTCTAGAGAGCTGGAGAGGAATGGGAGATGGCTCTGCCAGTAGGCAGAGTGTTATTTTTTATGTTGATAAAAACATTCTAAAATTGACTCTGATGATGCTAGCACTGCTGTATGAATACATAAGCATCCATTAAAGTGCACACTTAAAGGAGCAAATTCTACTGTATGTAAATTCTGTCTCAATAGAGCTTTGATGGAAAACAGTGCCCAGCTATCCCCTGTCAACACTGGAGGAGTTTCTCTGACTCCTCCTGCATGATCTCTAATTCCATCCTCTGATTATTTCTATCTTTGGCACATGAATTTTGTTTTGTCTTTTGAGGTAAGGTCTCTCTGTGTGGGTTAGCCTGGCCTTGAATTCCCCGTGTGGCTGGGTGTCCTCAAACTCATGACTCTCCTGTCTCAGCCCTGAATGCTGGGGTTATAAGAATACGCAACCACATCTGGCTTGGCACTTGAATATCATCACCAATGATAGGCATTTTGCCAAGTACTTTATACTTGATATCCTCCTTAATACTGTCAAAAAGCCTGTGAAGTGAGTGGCACACTGATTTGCAATTAGTCACAATTTTCACTGCTTTTTCATTTAACAAGACTGTTTTCTTTGCAGAAGTTATACACAAGTGGTCCACAGTTCTAATATGACTCAGTGGAAATTTTTTGTTTACTCCAAAGTTACAGTATCTTTTCTTTCTTTTTTTGATACCGGGAATCAAACTCAGGACCTCGCAATTTCCAGGCAGGCGCTATGCCACTAAGCTATATCTCTGCCCCTACAGAATCTTTAAAAACTGTAAATTAGTTAACAGTATCTTAAAGTCAGGAGAGTTTATATAAAAATTAATTTACTTACAATTTTGTCTTGACAATTGAAGAAAATCTGATCATATTTAACGAAAATCTTTAAACCTGGAAAGCCCTCTCCAGTTCACCACAGCCCCTGCTACTCCCCGCTGTCTCGTGCTCAGCTCCTTTGTAATTTGTAATTTGTGCTCCCTGCCTAAGAGAGTGCAGCAGATCACCCAGCCAATCACTGTGACTGGGCAAGGACCATGTCATGGTCATCTCTGCTTCTCCAGCACCCCAATAGTACCCAATAAGTAGGATGGGCGTAGTAAATAACTGAACTCTTACACCTTCAATGCTATAGGTGAACTGTGTTTTGGTGCATGTTCACAATCTTTCTCCCCCCCCCCTTCATTTTGCCAGCTGATAAATCCCCAGGGTACAGCCCTGCACTGGGTCTATGTTAGTCAGCGTTCTATAGCTATAGCAAAACAGCAGAGATAATCACTTATAAAGAGAAAAGATATACTTGGGCTCAGAGCTTTGGGAGGGTTATGTCCATGATCCATTGGCCCTGTTGCTTTGGGGTCCATGTCAAGGCAGCACATCTAGGCAGCAAGCAGTAGAGCAAAGCCACTTAACTAGTGACCAGGAAGCAAAGAAAAGTGAAGAGGGACCAGGGTCCCACAGTTGTGTTCAAGCCTGCTCCCAGCTACCTGAAGATGCCCTGTGGTGCTGCAGTTCCTAAAGATTCCACCACTTCCCAAGAGCATCACCCTGCACATCAAGCCCTGAACATATGAGTATTTGGGGGAATTCAAGCTCCAGCTGCAGCAGGGCCCTTGGTTCAAATCAGTTCAGTGTTTGTCTACCAAACCCTGGCTTTCCTGACGAACACAAGTTTACAAAGCACCATTAGCAAATAGTACCAAACAAAATCAACAGCATGAATTGGGGCCACGATTACAGACTACAGGTTACTATCACTGTTCCAAGGTAGCCAGCCTTAGGCAAAATGCATGTCTATGAGCAAAACTGATTAATATTTAATCATCCAGTATGGGCCAGTCTGATCCATCTGAAAATGAAGTGTGAGCTTTTTTTAAGGTTATATTTTTCCAAGCAAAGTAGCAGCATAAGTGGGCTTTGCAGAGGTTTGTTTAATTCAGCAGGAAAAAAAATAAAGCTTTGTTGAATAGTACTGTTTACATAAAAATAGTACCAATTAAAATGAATGTTCAGTTACTTAAAATACTTCCAATAAGACCTTGTGAATCCTTTTATTGACCCTGGCTTTAACTGCAGCGAATATGTACTGAAATCTAAACCAACTTTCTACTAATCCTCAATGGTTCAGAAAATTAGCCTACTTTTCACACAGAGGGTCACATTCATCATATACATATTATACACATAAACTAAATCCTAAATCTACTGATAATGAGTGCATATGTCTTTAATTTTTAATAATTCATACTCATGATGGAAAATTAAAAGAAAAAATATTACATTTTTTATAATACCAAAGACTAACTTTTAATATTTTAATATCTTTCCATATAGTGTTCTTCCCATGCATATATTTTGCATAATTTTTAATCATAAAATAAATAATTTTTGAACATTCTATTCCATTTAAAGTTATCACTTACATTTTTAATGCCTGTGCAATGTTACATTATATGCCCTAGTTTAAATAATGATTTCTCTTATATTGGATATTTAAGTTATGTCTTACTTTGCAGATTTATTAATGCTGCAATTATTTTAGTAAACAATTTTCTCTATTCCAAGTTATGTCCTCTGGGTAAGTCCCCAAGAAAAGAATTGCACTGCTGGAATCTTCATCTGTTACAAAACTGCTGTCAAGGGTGGATTGCTTTTAAGTCTTGCCAGCAATGTGTGTGTATGGTGGGGAGTTATCAACTTACTGTTAATCAGAATATTTTCTCCTGGAATCTTTTCAATCAGGGGTAGAGGGCTGGCTCAGAGGCTCTGCAGCAATCAGAGAGGTTTGTCCTTGGTGCCACGTCTCTGCTTTTCTAGCCTGTTCTTAGAGCCCTGTCTGCCCTGGCTCCTCATGTCCCCTTCCTCGGGGAGCATACAGTGCCCCTGCTTCCTGACCCAAAAGCCCACTAGACTGGCTGTTCCAGCAAGAAGCTACTGCTAGAATAATGCTTAGGAAAAAAAAATAGCTAAAAGGAATACCACAATTTTTTTTAATCCATTCCTCAGTGGATGAACATTTGGGTTGCTTCCACAATTTAGCAATTACAAATTGCGCTGCTATAAACATGGGTGCACATATATTGCTGTGATATAATGTTTTCAGATCTTCTGGGAAAATACCCAGAAGGGGAATGACTGGGTTGAATGGGACCTACACACCTAGCTTGCTGAGGAATCTCCAAACCAATTTCAACAGTGGTATCACCAGTCTGCATTCCTACCAGCAGTGGAGAAGACTTCCTATTTCTCCACAGTCTCTCCAGCATTTGCTATTGGTTGATTTCTTATGATAGCCATTCTTACTGGGGTGAGATGAAATCTCAGTGTTGTTTTAATTTGCATTTCTCTAATGACTAATGATGTTGGATATTTTCTCTTGTACTTATTTGCCATTTGTATTTCTTTATCTGAGAAGTGTGTGTTCATCTCAGATGGCCATTTTTGGATTGGGTCTTTGAATTTGGCGGGGCTGATGTTTTTTAATTCTTTGTATGTTCTGGAGAGAAGAGCTTTGTCTGAGGGACAGTCAGCTAAAATTTTTCCCAGTCTGTGGGCTTTCTTCTTACTGTGCTGGTGATTTCTTTAGATGTGCAGAAACTTGGGATGAGATCCCTAGTGTTGATTCTTTGAAGTATTTCCCATGTGGTTTGGTTTTTGTTCATGGACTCTCTGCCTATTCCTATGTCTTCAAAGTTTTTACCTACTTTCTCTTCCAGTAGATTTAGTATTTCTGTTTTAATATTGAGATCTGTGATCCATTTTTACTTTACATGGTGAGAGATTTGGGTCATTTTTAGTCTTTCGCAGGAGGTAAGCCAATTTTTCCAGCACCATTTATTAAAACAAAATAAAAGATAAATGATAGATGTGGTAGAGAGATAGATCTTCCTCAAATGGTAAGGAGATCAAGAAACAAGGGAAGGACCAACCCGTCAAGGCCCCTGCAGGGCCAGCTTAAGTGGGAACCCCAGCAGCCCACAAAGGCCCCAGCAAGGGGCACACATGCTGGACCAGCCCAGATAAGAGCCCCCCCAGTGACCCACCAAGGCTTCAGTGGGGGGCATGCATGATGGGCAGCGGGACCTGTACTTGGAAAATTCCGAAACAGCGGGGAGAATACAAGCCAACATTTGCTAAGTTAGGTGAAGCAGCATTGTGCTTTGACACATAGGCATGTGGGATAAAAGTGAGCAGGTGGGACTGTCACTTTTTTATCAAAGGGCTCAGGGAGAACTCCAGCAACAGAAGCCCAGTCCCAGCCCCCACATCCAGAGGCCAACAGCAGCTCCACACCCAGCACAAATCCCACTGCAAACTTGGCTGGAGTACACAGTACATTTCTGGGTTCCAACTTGGACCTACCACAGAACGGCAGGCATGAGAAGAATTCTACTATTTTTATTTTCTGTATTTGCTTGATTGGTTTTCCTTTTGCTGTCTGGTTGGGGGTTTTTGTTTTGTTTTGTTTTATATTGTCTTGTTTTGTTTTTTATGGTAATTTTTTTCCTTTCTATATTTTCTCTCTCTTTTCTTTCTTTCACAACTTAGACTTATTATCTTTCTTTTTGTTTTCTTATACTTGTCTTCTTGCTTTCTTTAATCAGTTATCTCACTTGACTTTGTGATACTTTCATGTAAGTACACAGTGTCTCTTCTCTTCCTAGGTCACTTCAATACTCCTTTACTTTCTCTTCCATTCTTTCCCTCCCATGTCCTCCAGTTTCCTATAACTTTAGTGACCGTCCTTTACCTTCCAGCCTATATCCTGGACCTCATTCTTTCCTCTATCTTGCTCCCATCCCTCTTAATTCACCCTCTGCAACAGAGCAAAATCACTCCACTAAGGGGACAATCACTGCATCCAGGTTCTTAGTATATGTTGGATTTTGTTATATAATTGTATAATTTGCTCCTCTGGTTAAGGGTATCAGGTGAATAGTTACTACAATTTGTCAGTAATCAGGCCATGCTTGAGGCTATTGCTATTGCTACTTGTACTACTTTAGCCAGGATGTCATACCTATTACAATCCGTTTTTTCCCCTGTATGACAACACTGTGATTGTTTGAGGTCATAGCCATCACTGTAGTCCAGTAGCAAAGCACTGAGTGCTGAGCCAAAGAGACAGCAACTTCTCATCCTTAATACATTGGGAAGGGAGGTTCTTGAGACAAACAAGAACCAAGAACCACCTACATCTAGAAGGCTTCACTGAGGAACAGACATTTCCTAGGGAAACCTTGATACTAGGGATAAAGCTATTTATCATAAGAAATCTACAAGCATCAACACAGAAATCAAAATAAAATCTAAAAATAGAAAACAGAAAATGACAAGATATTCCAGAAGTAAAATGCACCCCTAGACTACCAGCCCATGCAATACAAGTCCAGAGCACAATGAGATAAAAGAAATCAAAAGCCAACCACTGGAACTTTCTGAAATGATAGCAACAAAAGTGGAAAAAAATGAATGGAAGAGGCTATAGAAAAAATAATCTTGAAGGTACAAAAAGAAATGTCAATCAAAACGAAAGACATTAAAATAGGCACAGATTTAAAAAATAGAGGCACCCAGGAAAACAATGGAAGCCATGAATGCCCAACACAGGAAAGAAATGGAATCCAAGAAACAGATTCAAACAAAAGTCCAGGAGGTTGAAAACTTCACTGAAAGTATGTACAATAGATTGAATGAAGGTGTGGATAGAGTATCAGCTCTAGAAGACAGGATTGCAGCTAGCAACCATGAAAAGAAAGATATCTGAAAACTAGCAAAAGACCATGAAAAATCAATCCAACAGCTACAGGATAAAGCAAATATGAACAACGTAAGATTGATTGGCGTCAATGAGAAAGCTGGAGACAGTACAACAGCCATGAAAAAGCTCTTCACAGAAATAATGGCAGAATACTTCCTAAACATGGATAAAGAACTTAACACAAGAATAAATGAAGCTTACAGAAATCCAAATAACCATGACCAAAATAAATCTATAGCAAAGCATATAATAAACAAGATTCTAAAATTTGGTACAAGAACAGAATATTCAAAGTGGCTAAAGAAAGGAAACAAACCCCTAGAAAAGTCATCAGAATCATGGCAAACTTCTCAACACAAGTCTTCCTCACAACAAGGAGGGTTTGGAGTGAGATATTTTAAGCCCTAAAAGAAAACAGCTTTCAAACTAGACTGATGCACCCTGCAGAACTGTCTTTCAAAATGAATGGAGAAATAAGATGCTCCCATGACAAAGAGCAACTGAAGAGATTCATGGCCACTGACTCTTCAGAATCCTCTGAAGAGTATATTAAAAAGAGAAAATGAAGCGCACAAGCACAAGCATCAATAGAAAGAAGCCACCAGGCAGGGCAAACAATTAAAGAGAGGGGAAAGACAGGGAACAAACAATAGGAAAATAACATAGAAAAGTAAGCCAATATATATCAGTTATAACTATCAAATGGTCTCAACTTACCAATCAAAAGAAACAGATAGGCAAAACGGATCAATATTCAACAATATGCTGCATTCAAGAAACACATTTAACTCAAAAAGAAATTCACAGACTAAAAGTCAAAACATGGAAAACAATACTCCATGCCATAGGAACCCAGAAAAAAGTAGGGGTAGCTATTCTTTTTTTTTTTTTTTTTTTTTTTTGCGGTACTGGGGATCGAACTCAGGACCCTGCGCTTGCTAGGCAAGCGCTTATTCCACTGAGCTATATCCCCAGCCCTGGGGTAGCTATTCTATTTGCAGACAATGTGAACTTCATTCCAAGACTGATCAAAAGAGACAAGGAAGATCACTACATGTTTGTTAAGGGAAAACTCTAAGAAGAAGAGGTGACAATCATAAATATCTATGCAACAAATACCAGTGCACCCAATTACATAAGATAATATTAACAGACATGAAAAATCAAATAAGCACTAAGACAATTGTAATGGGAGACCTTAACACCCCACTCTCACAGATAGATCAACTAGACAAAAAAATTAATAAAGAAATATCAGAATTAAACCAAACCTGTGCATAAGTGGACACAGTAAATATCTATGGAGTGTTCCACCCCAAAACATAAGAATACACAATCTTGTAATTGCACATGGGACATTTCCAAAATAAACCACATATTATCCCATAAAATATGCTTAAGTAAATGCAGAGGAATTAAAATCAGTCCACGCATATTAACTGACCATAGTACAGTGAAATTGGAAATCAATGACAAAAGAAACCACAAAAATTACCTAAAAACATGGAAATTAAACAACACCCTTCTGAAGTACCAGTAGGTCACAGAGGAAATTAAAGAAGAAATTAAACAGTATTTAAAATTAAACACCACCACCAGTACAACACAACAGTATGTATGGGACTCAATGAAAGCAGTCCTATGACAGAAATTTTTAATGATGACCTCTCACATCATGAAAACAGAATGAGCTCATATAAATAACCTAATGTTCAACCTCAAACTTCTAGGAAAAAAAGAATAAATCAAACCCAAAGCTCATACAAGGAAGGAAATTATAAAGAGCAAAAATTAATGCAATTAAGACTAAGAAAATAATACAAAGAATCAATGAATTGCAGAATTTATTCTTTGAAAGATTAAGTAAAATTCATAAACTTTTAGCCAACATTATCCACAAGAGGAAAGAAAAGACTCAAATCCAAGCAATTAGGAATGAAAAGGAGGAAATCACAACAGACCCTGCAGAAATCCAGATCATCAATACCTACTTTTGGAATCTAATAAGATAGAAAACATAGATGAAATGGACAGACTATTAGACATATCTGAATTGCCAAACCTGAATGAGGAAGATATAAAAATTCTAAATCACCTGATACCAGTCAATGACATTGAAAATCTGATTTAGAACTTACCAACAAAGAAAAGCCCAGTTCCTGAAGAATTCACTGTCCAATTCTACAAAAAAAAAGGAAAGAAAAAAAATTAGAGAAATACTAGTGCCACTAATGCTACAGAATCTTTAAGGAAATTGAAAGGGAACTAATATTTCCAAAACCATTCCTGGAAGTAAGTATTACTGTAATTAAAACAAACAAACCAGAGGACCAAAAAAAAAAAAAAAAAACTATAGGCCAATCTCCCTAATGAACATAGACACAAAAATCCTCAGTAAGATACTGGCAAACAGAATGCAACAAATCATCAAAAAGATTATACACCATGACCAAGATGGTTTTATCCCAGGGATGCAGGGATGGTCCAACATATGCAAATCAATACATGGAATATACCGTATCAATGGAGCCAAGAAAAAAACTCATATGATCATCTCAATAGATACAGAAAAAGCATTTGACAAAGTCCAACATCCATTCATGATAAAAACCCTACAGAAACTTGGAATAGATAGTCTTTATCTCAATCTGATAAAATCCATCTATAAAAAACCAATAACTAATATCATAAAAAATGGTCAAAAACTGAAAGCTTTCATTCTAAAATCAGGAACAAGATAAGGACGTCCACTATCACCACTATTTAATGTAAATCTAGAAACATTAGCGAGAGCAATTAGACAAGAGAAAGAAATAAGTATCAGAAAGGAAGAGGTTAAATTGTTACTATCTGCAGAAGACATGATACCCTACATAGGAGACCCCAAAAACTCTTCCAAAAGACACCTAAATTTAATAACCAAATTTAGTAATGTAGCTGGATACAAAGTCAACACTCAAAAATCAATAGCATTCCTTTCACAATCAACAAATTCACTGAGAAAGAAATTAGGGAAACTACACCTTTTACAATAACATCCAAAAAACTGAAATACTTAGGGATCAATGTCACAAAAGAAGTAAAGATGTATACAGTGAAAATTACAGTACTCTGAAAAAAGAAGATTGAAGAAGTTATTAGAAAATGGAAAGATATCCCTTGCTTGTAGATAGAAAGAACCAACATAGTAAGAATGGCCATGCTCCCAAAATTATTACACAGATTTATGCAATCCCAATCAAAATACCATTAGCATACCTCACAGAACTACAGAAAACATTCCTAAAATTCATTTGGAAACAGAAAAGATCTGGAATAGCAAAAAGAGTTTGGAGCAACAAAGGAAAGTTAGGGGACATCACAGTCCCTGAGTTTAAATTATACTACAAAGCTATAATGATAAAATTAGCATCGTAATGGCAAGAAAAGCACACTTGAGAATCAGTGGAACAGATTAGAAGATGAAGATACAACTACAAACACACTCAGCCACTTTATCTCTGACAAAGTGGTCAGACGTGTTCACTGGAGGAAAGATAGCCTCTTTAATAAATGGTGGTTGAAAAACTGGCTCTCTACACGCTGAAGACTAAAACTAAACCCATGTCTATCACCATGCACTAAACTAAAGTCAAAATGGATCAAAGATCTAAAATATTAAAACAGAAACGGTAGATCTATTGGAAGAAAAAAATAGGTAGAAATCTTAAAGACATAGATGTAGGCAGAGAATTCATGGACAAAGCCCAGATCACATCAGAGATACTTCAAAGAATAAACTGGGATCTCAACTTCCTAAAAAGCTTTCACATAACAAAAGAAATCACCCATAGAGTGAAAAGACAACTCACAGAGTGGGAAAACCTTTTATATTTGTCCCTCAAATCACTTCTATCTAAAACATATAAAGAATTGAAAAAAATCAGGCCCCCCAAACTCAAAGACCCAATCCAAAGTTGGCATCTGTGGTACATACACACTTCACAGGTGAAGAAACACAAATATAAAATAAATATATGAAAAAAGGTTCAACATCATTGGTTTTTCAAGAGATGCAAATCAAAACAACACTGAGATTCCATCTCATTCCAGAAAGAATGGCTATCATCAAGAAATCAACGAATAACAAATCCTGGCAGGGCTGTGGGGGAAAAAGAACTCTTCTCCACTGTTGGTGGGAGTGTAGACTGGTGTAATCACTCTGGAAATCAGTGTGGAGATTTCTCAGAAAACTAGGATTGGAGGTCCCATTGGACCCAGCTATATCCCTGCCAAGTATCTTCCCAAAAGAACTAAAAACATCATACCACAGCAATATATGTGCACCTAAATTTACAGAAGCACAATTTGTAATATCCAAATATTGGAAACATCCTAAATGCCCATCAGTTTAGGAATGGATATAAAAGATATGGTCTTTTTACATAATATAGTACTACTCAGCCATAAAGAAGGATAAACTTGAGACTTTTATAGGTAAATAAATGCAATAAGACCATACTTATAAAAAATAAATACATAAAAGATGAATAGAAATAAATATTTGAAAAATAAATAAATAAAAATAAGTCAAACTCACATGTGTAAACATCATATTGTCTCCGTGGTGTGAGAAACTGAAAAAGTAATTGAAGTCCAAAATGTACAATTGATACTGTGAAATGGGAAGACTTTTCTCTCTCTCTTGCCCTCTCACTGGGAGCCATGTGTAGCTTTCCGCATGGTGGAGTCAAGTTTCCACTCTCCTAGAAAGGAAAGGGCAAACTTTTGGCAAAATGTGGAGAAGCAAAACCCCACATGTGTCTATAAAACTAAATAGTTTTGCAAAGTGTCTCATGTTATGAGCATGAGAGGCTTCCCAGGTTCTGAAATATCTAGTTTTAAATTCACAATTCTTTTAGAAGTGCAGAAAAGTAAACTAAATCTTCCCCTTCATACACGAGTGCCCCAGGAAGAACGGGTCTCTATGGAAATAGCTGCAGGTGGTGTAACAGCATCACAGAAAGCCCCTATAAATTCCAAGTTTCCCAAGTGGGCCCTGACCAAAAGTGGAGCCTTAACAAATTCGGTTCCTTCTCCCCAGAACTCTCCTCTTTGCTCCCCACCCGCACCTACTCACCAGAGGGATCTCTCATCTCCCCGGGCGCACTGGCTCGCCTCTTCCTCTAAACAGCCCCCTGCATCCCCCTGAGGCCGACTGCACTCTCTTCCTCAGCGCCCCTCAGCAACCTGAGTCTTTACGAAATGATTAAGTAATCTTTACTGTGGCAATGAAGTTCTCTTTTGCTCTTGGCTTCAAATGGACTAAATCAACTGAAAAGCAATCCTTGCCTTTTCATACACTATCAGCATTGCTGTAGTTTACCTTGCTTATAAACAGTATCTTCTTTTATCTGTACATTTATCTAAACAGCACTGCCCAGTAGAAATATAACACACAGTGCAAAGGTAGCTTTAAATGATCTAGTAAGTCCATTTTAAAATGTGAAAAGTAATTGAAATTACTATGATGTTTTATTTGACCCAATATATCCAAATTATTATCACTTCAACATGTAACCAATATCTACATTATTGATGAGACTTACATTCTTTACCATATGATAGTTTGAAATTTAGTAATTATTTTGCATGTAGCACATATCTTAATTCAGTCTAGACACATTTCAGGTGATTAATAGTTATATGTAGCCAGGTGTGGTGGCACAGGCCTGTCATCCCAGCACTCTGGTGGCTGAGACAAGAGGATTTCCATGAGTTTGAGGCCAGCCTGGGCTGCACAAGTGAGTTCAAGGCCAGCCTACACTGCCTAGTGAGATTCCATCTCAAACAACCAGAAACATATATACTTATATGTAGTAATTGGAGTAAATTGTACCAGCACAGATTTATGGTATAATCAGCCCACAAGAATTCTGTCATCCAAAGCAAGAATTATTCATGGACTCTGCCCTTTGTCTGCATTTTTAACTAGATGGGCTGCCTCTTGAACTAGAATTTGAATTCCCGGAAGACAGAACATGCTTATCATAAAGATGTTAGTATCTCAAACCCTCTCGAAGTGTAATTCTTATCTCTTGGGGGTACTTGAGACACTCGTAGGTCAGAAATATTATTATAATAATCCCTTTTGAGTGTAGTAGTGACATGGCACAAACCACAAAAACAATGGTGTGTAAAATGTGTAAAGTGTCATCTTGGTTCTTAGGTGCCAAACGGTATTAGTGGTCACTGTAGTCTGCCGTGCTACCCACTTAGAGTTTAAACACAATCAACTACTTTCAAATGTCCTTGAAGAAGTAAAAACTTTATTAATTTGATTAAATCTTGATCCTTGAATACTCAACTTTCTTAGTCTGGGTGGCAAAAATGAGGCGTATGTGTAAAGGACTTACCCCCACACACACCAAAGGGCCGCAGCTGTCTGGCAAACACGCGCTTGTGCAGTGAACTTGTGTGAGTTATAAGCTGAAATGATCACTTTTTTCCTGGTCACTTCATTTTTACTTGAAAAACTAACTGAAAACCCATGGCTCTTCATTCTTGGGAACTGAGTGGACATTTTCTCAACATAAGCAAAATAAACCTGTAGCTTCAAAGAAAACAAGCGACAGTATTTTAGACAATCATAAAAATGGGACATGCATGAGAAAACTCAAATTCTGGAAAACTTATGTCTACCATGGTAAGTTTCACAGCTCCCCAATATGTAAGCACTTTCTAGAAAGATCAACGATGATACCAACAAATGTGATTGTCTTCATCACTGCATAAAGAAGTGGCAACCTTTGGAAGATACGTGTAACTTAAGGAGCCAAGATTATCCCAAATGATAGCTGTGTGACATTATAAAAACATATCCAGATGGACACTATGCCAGTGGGCTCTAATGTAATAGAGAACAAAAATGCTCACTGATAGGGCTTCAGATTTTACATCATAACTAAGCTTTAGCAAACTACCACTTACTATATTTTTGTAGGCTTATCAAGATTATTCATGACCATCTGAAAAGGCTACTAAAATACCCCTTCCTTTTCCAATTATAAATGTTTATTTTTTCTTCACATACTTTTAAACCAAAGAACATAATGAGACACGTGGACTCTAGAAGCAGAGATGGCAATTATCCAGCTGCTTTTTTTTCTTCAGATAGGGTTTGGCTATGTAGCCCAGGCTGACCTTGACCTTGTGACCTTCCTGCCTCAGCCTCCCAAGTGTTGCAACTACAGACATCAGTCATGTAGCCAGCTGCTATTAAAGCAGACATTAAACAGATTTGCAAAAACATAAAGTAATGGCGTTCCATTCAATATCTTTCGTTTTGAAAAACAATCACTTTTCATAAGACACAATATTGTTACAGTGTAATGTGTTCATTACGTTATTTCTCAACAAATTAATATTTTTACATTTCTGTTTTAATTTCTATGTAGCAAATATTGATGTAACTAACACAGCCATACACTCAGGAAAGCCTCGATAATTTAGGAGGTGACAATACTATACTGGGGTCTAGTCCTAGGTCCTCAAGCAAATAGAGTGTAAAGTGGTCCTAAGACCAGAGGTTTCAGAACCATAAGCCGAGCACATTTCCTAAGACACGTTAAGCTTTTATAGCATGTTGACACCACCTTAACAAATAATGCCAGCTCTCTCAGTGGCAATGGGAGCAGTAATATCACCTGCCTCCTGAGGCAGGGACTGGGAAGACACAACATTTCCGCGGCATTCACAACAGAAAATATACGCACATCTGGAATCTAGTCAAGGAGAAATGGCAGACAAACCCCAGTGCAGGGACGTTCTACACGGCTTGCTTGTATTTTCCAGAAATGGTAATGTGGAGAAAGACAAAGCAAAACCAAGAAATGATTTCAATTTAAGGGAAACTAAACAGACATGACAACTGAATACTGCGTATTAGCTGAGCTTCTTTCAGTTTAAAAAAAAATTTTTTTAGCAGCCATTGGAAAACTCTGAACCAGGTCCTTAGAGAAAACAACATTGTCTCGATGTTAATTTCTTTAATTCAGTCGCTGTGCAGTGGTTTTATAAGAGAACGATCTTGTTTTAGGAAAGCATGTGCTGAATGGAGAAAAGATGTCATTTCTGACAATTCTCTGTCTAGCGGTTCAGAAAACCATGTGAGGTGGGGAGGTAGCGGGGGAGGCAGAGAGAGAAGAGCCAGTGTGCTGAAATGCTGATTTCTGGACTTCGCAAAGAACTAGAAGAGAGAAGCACAAAGAAACGGTCAATGTTTCCGGCGATGAAAATGCTAACTACCTGGGTCTGATCCTCACCCATAATCCGAATGTACTGAATCGTCACATCATAATACGTACAACTGTCACGGGTACATTTTAAAAAGAAAGAAAACCATCCATAACCAAATAACAAGCCAAAGTTAGTATTTAGGATCTAGAAGGGTATTGAGAAATTCTATTAGTCTTTTCTGTTTTTTTCTATCAGAAATTATATCAAAATAAGGAGCTGTTTTTAAAAATCCACTGAATGAACAACTTGAGTGACTTTTTCTAGCCACTGCACCTTCTTCAGCTTCTGCATTTAAAAAGTGCGTTAAAAAGTGCTGCAAGGATTAAGCACAGCAGAAGAAAAAGAGAAAAACATAATGATCATTACATCTTTATCTTGCGCTATCACTGAGAGCTAAAAGTGCCTCCAAAATTTACCTCCGCTTGAGATTTTGCTGAACAAGACTTAGTGACCCTCGAAATTGAGGTTTTCATTACATCAGCCCCCAATTATTTTATTTCTACTTTGATGGGGGGATCACTTGCCAGCTAACAGAGCATGAGAAGAAGCGAGCAATTATAAACGGATTCTTGGGAGGGTCGGGGAAGCCGAGGTCGGCTCTTAGCGCTGCAGCGCCGAGACTTGGGCTGGTCCGGGGAGCAGGACCTAAGAAAGGGGGCGGGTCCTGCATCCGTGACTCGACGTTCTGCTGCTCTGGTCTGCAAGCGCCTCGCCCGTGGCTCGCTGACGGGCCACGCGGAAACAGGCAGGGGCGGGGCCTTCTAGGATTGGCTGGGTCGCCGGCCGGATATTCAGAAGCAGAGCGGGTCCTCCCTGGCGCCCCCTCGTGGTCTGGCGCGACACCGCCGTGGTGCAAGTGGCCGTGTCCTTCTGGTGGGAAGGAAAATGTGTCCTTTTTTGTGTGTGTGTGGTACCAGGGATTGAGCTCAGCACCCTGTTCTTGCCAAGCAGGCGCTTATGCCACTGAGCTATATCCCCAGCCCTGGTGGGAAGGAAAATGAATGAGCATGGGGTGCTTGTGCAGAGCGTGAGAATTTTATGAGTCCACTAGCCAGAGATAAGGGCAGGAGCTCAGGCAAAACTTAGATCAGAGCATCAGCCACCCGGCCCAGAGCTCCTCCCAGAACAGCCTGAGGACAACCCTCTGGTGTCCACACACCCGGAGAGCACGCAGAGCCGCACCCTGTATGCGTGTGCGTGTGCGTGTGCATGTCATTTTGCTGCGTTCTCTTTTGAACAGTAGGTTCAGCAAGAGCAAGAGGCATCGCGCCCTCCCCTCTTGGAAAGATTCACCACCATCCCGCATTTCAAGCAGTCACCCTAGAAGCCCTTCACCCCTCATTCCCTGAGCACGGAGGGTAGAAGTTCGGAGCTGAAGGGGTCACTGGCATCAGCCGATGAGTGGACCTCACGCCTCTGCCACAGGCACATCCAGACATTCACAGGGACAAGCCCGAGCATGAGCGAGTGGAGCTTGTCCTACTGTGCGTGCGGGGAGTCTTCTGTCAATACTCCCCTGGATTCTTGGAGCAGTCCCCATAAAGTAGATTTTCTCTAATGTACAAATGTGCAGAAAACTGAGGCCCACAAAGATTAAGCAATTCCCTGTGGTCAGACAGGCGGGCAGTGAGTAATAGGGGCAAGAGATCTGAACCACGTAGTCTGATCCCGCGGCCCTTCTGCCCCCTATCCCTGAGTGATAGGCAGCCGTGGTCTTGCTCTGAGGGCCTAGGGAGGAGCATATTTAAATACCTGTCCTTGGCCAAGGCCCATTCTATGCCTGCAGGGATAAGAGGAGATCAGGCTTGACTCCTGTCCTTCACCAAACCTCCTAGTGGTTGAAAGAAAAGCCCAGAATCAGGCAGTGACACTCGTGTGGCAACGGGGTGAGTGGAATCCAGCGGAAGGATTGCTGAGAGCTGGTAAGGGTTCCTGATCGGGAGCTGGTTCTAGTAGTGTGCGTACCAGCTGGAAACATCTTCACTGTACACTTAGCAATCTATGTACTCTGAGTATGTTATAGTTTGGAAAAGACATAAAATGAAGGCGTAAAGTCAGAACTGGAAAATATGGAAGCTACAAAACCGGCCACAAGTTCGTCTCCCTCGCGTCTTGGAAGCCCGGCCGTTCCCCAGCCTTCGCACTAATCGCCTCACTAATGCGGGCAGGGGCTTGGAAGGTCAGAGCGTGAAGTTTTTCTCAAGGTCTTCAGTATCAAAATTCCCAAAACGGACCCAGTTCTAACTCAGTTTAATTGTAAACATCTTAAATAAGATTCTAAAATGTGGCAAATGAGGATTTATTTAAAAAAAAAATCTATTATCACATAAATTTGGAAAATTCTGGGCCAAAATTTTTAGCTTTTTTTGTTACTGATGGACTTTTCAGAGCCTTTAGTGTGTTCCATGAACTAGCTGGGAGTAACCAAGTGGGAGATATATTTTGCAGTTTTCCTGAAACTTGTTCTATTATAGAATACTTTTTTGTTTTGCTTAATGCCTTCTGGATTATTGTTCTAAAGAATAAATGTTGAAAATTACTATTTTGGAATCTAGATTTACATGTCTAGTGCAGCCAGACACCATGGATACTGAAAGTCATCTTTCAGAGCCTTCCTGAGCTTCCTCTAGAGTCTTCCTACTGCTTGTCAGCAAGCCCAGGGTGCCAAGCATGGCGGTGCCTGGCTGTAGTCCTAGCACAGTGGGAGCTTGAGGGAGGAAGGTTGTAAGTTTGAGCTTCTCCTGGGCAACTGAGCAACTTAGCAAGACCCTGACTCAAATATTAAAATAAAATTTTTTTAAAGAGGAATTGGAAGGGGGTTGGAGATGCGCCTTAGTTCAAAGGCCCTATGTTCAATAGCCAGGACCCCTCACCACACACATAAAAGCCAATCGAGTCAATTCAAAAGGCGAAATGAAATATTCCATAATCTAAGGGTCTGGATTCATGACAGGGACAGCGGATTGGAGAGCAGAAGAGGGTTGGGGTGCAAAGAGACAAAAAAGATCACAGGGACTTGAGCTCCAAATGACCCTGAAAAGTTTCTGCATAAGTTAAGACTCTGTTACAATTGAATGCAGTCATTAAGGTGGTTTGGTTGAATGAGGTCATAACTTACAGTGAGGACCTGTGGTTTTCTCTTGGAATCCCTGAGTAGATGACCTTGGGCATCAAGGACTGGGGAGGACCCCACACCTGGGTGCCACTAAGACTCCCTTCCAGAAAGCCTCAGTTCCCGCTTTATTCTTTTTTCTTCCTGTAGACATATTTTTCTGCATCTTGTTCCACAAGATGGAAAACATGGTTACCAACAGTTGCAGAATTTGCTTGTTCAGTCATCTGGAAAGAGACTCACTGACTCAGTTTCAAGTTCCAGAGCAAGGGCTTGTGGTCAGGTCACAGGCACCGGTAAGCCCACTGTCTCGGTCCTATTGTGTGCCAGCGTTATGTGCATTCACATAAAGGTGGGTAACCAGGCAGACCGTCCCATGGAACGCTGTGCAAATCCCAGGAGTCACTGTACATAGAGCTCCTTTTTTAAAGTTTTCCCTTGACATCTATGTAAATACATAAATATAATTTTATTAATTATTCAAGAACGTCATTAATAAAATTATATTTATGTATTTACACATGATCTGCAACACCAGCCCTCTTCCATGACCTGTAGCTGTGCCTCACAGATGGTAGTGCTGGCTATACGGTCATCTCTGAAAATCATTTTACCCAAGAAACAAAAGGAGCTTACATTCTTAAAAACGGTTTATTTGTCCTAAAATTTAATTCTGTCAAGGGAAGTTTGGTTAACAGCGCTTGTGTGGGAAACACATTTGAAGCTCCACTGTGCTAGATTTCAGTTGTTTTCAGCAAATCACGTTCTCCATATTGAACGCCATCCTTTGGAAAATGGATTGGCTTCAGAAATATTTTTCTCTTGCTTTGGAGATATTGCACATTGGCCCAAACGGGTTTTTATTTTCCATTTTAATTTATACAGTATAAATACAATGTCGGACTTCTTTGGTGTTCACAGTTTTGCTGTGCAGATGTTTCTTGAAAGCCTTTTCAATTCATAATGTTGGTTTTTAAAAAAATTTTTTTATTAGCGTGGCTGCCTGCCAGGAAAAAAAAAAAAATACTATTCCATTTTACACAGAACTGTAAGATTTTCTTTCCCTGTTCTTTCCCCTCCCCCAACCAGCTAAAGAATATTAGGTTGAAAGGTGCCAGAGTGACATCTTGTGGCCCAGCCCCGAAGGTGCAGCAGAAACTATCGGGTGTAACAGCGGTGACCCAGCTCGCTCTCCCACAAGCACTGCTTGATTTACTTGATTTGCTTTTTTTGTTTACCAGTTGGCTCACATCACTCGAGATGTCCAGGTTGTTTTGTTTTACAGAAAACATTCAACTTTGCTCTGGTGGAGAAAAGGGCAAACAGTGTTCCGGAAGGGAAAGCAGGGCCATAATTCTTGCTTCAGGCTTTGGTTGGACTCGTAAAACAGTGCTGTTCAAATTACTCAGAAGCAACTCTTAAAAATATTCGCATCTTTTCCCTAAAAAGGTGGTGGAAAACAAGGATGCTAAGACAGCTTCCATTCATCAGTCTGTGCTTCCAAAAGTTGACGGCTTGTTTACCTCAAGGATTGAATATTTAAGTGGAAATATATAAATAGTCAAATTTTTCATGTCCTCTCCCAAACCCATGTCAGTGGAGATAAAATCGGCTTAAATCATCCTTCACTTTTAAAAACTACACAATATGTATACAGTGATAAAAAAAAGTATGTTTACCGGAGATTTTGCAGGACATAGAGAAAAGATATGCTGTGCTGTTAAAAGAGCAAGACAAATTGTACATAGGGACTAATCTTACCTATATAACCAAATTGTACATAGGAACTAATCGTATGCATAACAATATGAATGTCTCCATGAGTACAGGCAGCTACACGGTGCAGGCATGAATGTCAGTCTCAAGGTTCACGAGGAAGAGGTATATACCCCAAAGTAAACACAGCAAGATTGTGTGTAAAAATTTTCTATTTATAGCTAATTTTCTGGCATTCAACCTAAAATTTATTTTCTTATGTTTTCCTCTATTTTTCAGTTTTTCTGAACTGAGTATATATTAAACTCATGGGCAGGAAAAGTTCTTGGCATTTTCCAAAGGATCAAGGTTCTGTTTGTCTTCATACAAAGTATCTCCATTTGGGGATGGTACCGAGACACGGGGTGTGGGGAAGGCTGTAAGTAAGATGCATGGGAATGTATGCGGGTGGGAGAACTTGAGTGAATCACTAAACAGATGTGGGAGTCCCTAGAGATACTAGGAAGTCACTCAACTTTGATTTTGGACAATAAGGAGATGGGAACTCCACTTTGTCCCACGAAATAGATTCTTCACTCATTGTTACAGAAAAGGAATTTCAGGATTCATCAGTGTGGGCATAAAAGCAGATTTGTTAGGCAGAAGCAGGGAGTAACAGAAAATGAGGAAGGAACTTCAGCTTCAGCAGCTAATGGGAGTGAAGCTCTGATGAAAAGGATCACACTGGCTCATTCACCAAAGGGGGTAGTCAAGCAAAGTGGTGCCTATAGTCCCAGCACTCTGGGAGGCTGAGACAGGAGGATCTCAAGATGTAGCCCAGCCTGAAAAACTCAGTGACTTAGTGAGATCCTGTCTCAAAATTTTAAAAACAAAAAGAGGACTGCGGACACTGTTCAGTGCAAAGGCCCAAGGTTCAATCAACAGTACAATGAAGCGGAAGCAGAAAGAGGAGGCTCAGAAGAGGAGGAGAGAGAGACCAGCCTTTAGGGGTTGGTGGCAGCGAGCTATCATCTGGCTGTTCATCACCTCAGTTCTGATTTTGCAAGACAGAAGAAGAAATCCTTCCTGCTTGAGGGGACAATTTGGCCCCCGAGATCATCGAAGCTGTCTCCATTTTGTGGAGTCTCTGCTGGACTCCAAAGTAACTATAAGTTTAGGTGATGACTGGGGACATCTGGAGGCTTCTTGGTAGGTGAATACCCAGGTCGGTCTTTATCTCGGTGGCCACAGTCTTGAAGGGAGTGAAATAGGTCATAGCAATGCAGGGCTAATCAATCTCCTTTAGCCAATGTCTGGTCAGACCCCGATGACCAACGTGCCCATACGCGGAGCCCAGCAAGGCCCTGACCCAAAGCTATAAGACAATAAAAGAATATAAAACAAAAGCCAGGCTTTGCTTGGCTTTGAGTTATCTGACGGGGATCTGTGTGTCTCTCCAAGTGAAGCATCACTGTGTTTGCCTTAGGGTTTGTCTGTGTGTCTGTCTGTTCGTTTAGTAAATACAGTTCCTAAGTCCCTGACTGCTCAGAAGAAAACACAAATCAAGCTTTTAATGAGTAACTGGTTAAGTAAGGGCCTGGGAGTCTGTCTCTCTCTCTCTGGTTGTCTGTGACTGTGTCCAGACCTGTAGGAATCCTTTAAGAGCTGGCAAATACATCCTCGGAGGACTCCAGATTGGTGTGCTTCACGTTCTAAGACTGCGGCCTTCATCCACCCTCTCCTCGCATGTCTGCAGAAGGGAGTGGCGTGTTTGCCAAAACCTCCAGCTGCCCTCTTTGTCTGGCAGGTTCTACTGGGTCCCCCCAGTGGGTGAGGATGCTGAGCTGTAAGGTTACAGAGGGCTGCCAGCCCCTCTCTAGTAATCAATAAGTACAATATGGTACCCATAAAACATCAACATTTAAAACTAAATTAGTTGATCCTAAGGTTTAAATGAAAAAATAAGGATAGCCAAGGAAATTCTGAAAAAAGAATAATTTCCATATTTTTTCTAAGTCATCAATTAAAGCTTATGATAAAACTATGATGATTTAAAGTGGTAGCACTGACCCTTGAACAGACAGAGGTTAATGGAAGAGAATACAAAGTGCAAAACTAGAATGGAGGGCTGTGGACCTTTATTATATAAGGGTAGAGATTTAATGCATGTTAAAAAAAAGCATCCAAATCAACAGTGGAAAGGTAGATTATTCAACTGAAGGCCTCAGGATGACTGATGACCATCTAAAACTATCTCATAGGTCACACACAACAAATTTCAAAAGGTACAGACATTTTAATGTAAAAAAAAAGAGAGAATGGCATATTACAAGTGGTACAGAAAACGATGACCCAGGTATTCAATAAACTCAGAGCAAATAAGATCTTTCTGCTATGGCATAAAACACAAAAATCATCTGCAGAAAAATCAGTCAGAGGCAAAGGACAGAAGTGAGAGGAAAAATATATTTGCCATAGACTTAATACCAATCTTGCAAGATAGTTAAGTAATTCTTCAAAATCAACAAGGGATAAACCAGCAACTCAACTGGAAAATAGCCAAAGGGTGCGAACCAACTCTTCCCAGCAGAGAAACCCCAGGTGAAGCCGCCAGCACGTGGAGAGGGGTACAAGGTCATTCACAAATGGAGAGATGGACGTTAACAATCTGCAAGTTTCTCTCTGCGCCCAGCACATCGGTGGAACGGAAGCTTGGGTAGCAGACACCGTCAGTGAGCATGTGGGGAAATACCTTACACTGGAACAGCTGGGTGGACACGGGAAGCAGGTCTACAGCCACACACAATGAAAATCTCTACGAAGAGGAATCTGCAAATGCAGGAGCCCGTCACCCTGGCTACTCCACCTCCCAGAATTCGTGCTACAAAAGGTGCTCGTGTGTGCACAGTGCCACGTGTACACAGTCGCTCACGGCAGCGACTTTCAAAATAGCAAACGGCTGGAAACATCCCAAATATCCATCAGCAAAATATTGGTTAAGTAAATTTTATAGTGAATCCACATGAGGGAATATTGAAGCTATTAAGAAAAAATGAAGGAGCTTTTTATGGGTCGATATTAATAATCTCCAAAATATGTCGCCAAGGCAAAAAGCAGGGCTTTAAAACAGTGCTACAAATGGGGGGAAAATGTGGAAATATACTTACTACATGGCTTTTCTGTGAGTGGGGAAAAAAGGAAGAAATACACTTAGTGTATTTATTTGCTGATATGCACAGCGCATCATGACAGAAAGGCACTAGTGGTTAAAGACCTAGAAAGAATCGTGTCTGCACCCCAACCACGTAGGATCTGTGCTTTAACTCGCTTGAATGTTGAAAGCTTCCTTGATGCTCAAAGCTGTGCTTTCCACCCAACTGCCAGGGGTCCCCCCAATAGTAGAGAGGAATGAAATACCCCAGGAAGGCCTGAGCACTATCTCTGGTGTCCTCCAAAAATGAGCCTTTTGAAAACATGTGGTTTTCTTTTCATTTTCACTAATTGAGTGATGGGAATTTCCATTCTAGTTAACAACCTATTTGTATTAGTTTTAAAATAATGGTAATGGTCTCCCCAGTTTTTGAAGCAATGGAGAATCTCATAGGTTGCATACTTGCCTGTAAATTGTCCCTCTGCTTGTGCCTAATCTCCTCCCATCTCCAAAGAATAACAAAATCCACTGAAATCGATTGCACGGTAACCCCTGTGTATGAAGGCTTTTATTCTTATTTATAAAATGAGAAAGCAAAAGCTCAAAAGGTTAAATGACTTCAAAAATCACCCAAAGGGGTGGTGGCGCATGCCTGTAACCCCAGCACTCTGAAGGCCAAGGCAGCGGGACTGTCACAAGTTAGGCTAGCCAGGACTACATAGTGAGCTTAAAGCCAGCCTAGCCTACATAGCTTGGCTCTGTCTCAAAACCAAACCAAAACTAAACAAAACAAAAAAATAACCCAAAGCTAGTAATGTTAAAAATTCCACCACAAATGGATCTGCTCCGTCGTTTTCCTTTCTTTGTATCAAGCAACGTCCCAGTTTTCTTTCCACACCTACTTGGCATGCTGTTTTTGTTTGGCTCTCTTCCTACTCCTCCCGTCTGGAACAACTCTGGTTCACTCCTCTGGCTTGCAGGTCTAGAAATTCTGGGGGGCCTTGGTTTGGCTGCATATTGAACTGTTTTGGCAAGATTTTAAAACATACCCATGCCTAGTACACTGTTTTCATTGGTGTGGGAAGGGGTCTGGGATTAAAGATTTTCAACCCTGCACCTCTTTCCTACAGTGTCTTGTTCAACTTTGTATCCTCAGAGCCCAGTAGGCACGCAGTAAATATTTGTTAAATGGGTAGACAGATGAATAACTGAATGAATGAATGAACTTTAGTCTAAGGTAGAAGCCAAGGCTTAATATAGGCAAGAAAGCAGAAGCAGTTTTGAAAGACCTGAGCTGGGTGGAAGTGTGCTAAACATGCAGTCAGTTCAACCTCCTTTTGGGACGCTGGAGAGGGAAGGTACCTCCTTGTAACCCAGCCCTGGGCCCACACACAATGGAAAGCTATATATAGCAACCCTGAATCACATGCGGTTATATAATACAAGGTTCACAGAATACGGGTTCCTTTATCACTTGAGCTTAAGTTGCACTGAAATGGAAACTCAGCTGATGCCCTACCGATTGGTTTCTCCAAAGAGGAAAATCTCCCTGTATTTGCCCAGGCCATCTCTTGGCCCTTATTTGAGGCACCGTTGCTGGGGCTCTTCCTGCTAAAGGAATTCCTGCTGTCTTTTTGGATAATAAATAGGCAGTTTCAACAGAGGAGTTATTTTTACTTGTACAGATAAGACCAGAACTTCCCCTCCTCCCAGAAGGGAGTGCATGCTGGCTTTGTAGACACTTGGGAGCCCTGGGCCACAGGCCCAGGCAAGGGACAGGCTATACCTGTGTGTCCAGTTCCAGAGAGGCCATCTCTGCTTGTTCCTCCCATGGAGATTTGCTAATCACCTGGAAACCTTTGGGGAGACACCCCAATCTATTCTGTGCTACTTAACTATAGTAGAAGACGTTTATTGTCCTCTCTGGAGTGATAGGGCACCCAGCCTGCCTGAGAAAGGGATCCCAGGCTAACTCTGAGTAACACACAACTGATTCTCACTGGTTGGGCCAGTGGGCCTTGGAATCATGTCCTTCCTACTAATTGGATGATGATACGGACGAACAGATGTGAACACCACAGCACTACAACCCATCCTATACAACCGCATTGGAGACATCAGAATAATTATATCCATATCCTGATTTATCTTATACTCTAACACATCAGACTTTCAACAACTTTTCATCATCCCAAACCAACCCAACCTTCTTCCCGTAATCGGACTTCTGCTCGCAGCAACCAGAAAATGCGCTCAATTTGGCTCTCACCCATGACTGCCGTCGGCAATAGAAGGCCCTACCCCTGTATCAGCACTTCTACACTCAAGCACAATAGTAGTAGCAGGAATCTTCCTACTTAACCAATTCTCACCCTTAACCCAAGACAATCAAACTATCTTAACAACCTCATTATGTCTAGGAGCTCTAACCACATTATTTACGGCTATCTGTGCTTTAACACAAAATGACATCAAGAAAATCATAGCATTCTCCACTTCAAGCCAACTAGGTCTAATAATAGTGACTATTGGAATCAACCAACCACACCTAGCATTCCTCCACATCTGTACCCATGCATTCCTCAAAGCCATGCTTTTTCTCTGGTCTGGCACAAAGGCATGTAATGCACGAAGTACATAAGAATGGTTAAAATGTTATTATGTAGGGGCTGTATTTATGTGTTGTTCAAGGAACAGTTTAATGACAATTTCAGCTTTTGTTTTTCCATGAGCAAAAGGTAAATATGGCCCAGTGGAGACCGGCAGCCAGTTCTCTTTTGCTTAATCGAAGAGCAGCTAGTCATTTCCCTGCCTCTCTTGAAATCTGGTCTGCTGGTGTGACTGTTCCAGCAAAAGGATGTGTGCAGCAGTGAGCCATGCCACGTCCCACTTAGCCCTGCAAGTTGGATGTCCTAACTGCTGTCCAGGAGGCTGGCATGGAGCTATCTCCTGGCCCAGTTCTGGAAGCCAGGGGTCAAAGAAGCTAAAGCATCACCGAGTGGGGTTTTTGAATGATTAGTTGCCTACAGGACAGCCAAAAGAGAAAAGCCTCTTCGCTATCTTTTGTACAGCCCAGTGCTGTCATTAGAGCAGGAAGCAAATTTCTATCATTTTGAGACATTATTAATCATAGGGTCTAATTCTTACAGCAGTTAGCTTCCCCTAGCTCATCATAGTGCCCTTACACATTAGTATCAAGGACAGGATTCCCTCACTTGCTTTGCAAGAAAAGAATTCCCAGTATGACTGACCCACAAACTCTCCACCAGCCCACTTATATCCCCAGTTTGTCCTGGTTGTCTATGAGCTCAGCATTCGTATTGCTAAAGCCAGAAGCAGGTGTTTGCAAGAATCAACTGGTTTACCCATGAAGTAAATGAGGCCATTTCCTCAGATTCCATCTCAAAATATGGACGCTAAAACAAGGGCTTTCATGAACTGCAAGAAAGAGTACTTCAAGTAAAATCTGCATTATACAGCAGATGACTTTCTAGAATAACTGGACATAAGAGAGATTTTTATGACTCTTTTAAGGAACATTTTTATAAAAATGCTAGAGTTTCACCAGTCTAAGTCCCTGAATGATCATATACCAAGAAAATGGAAAAGAATCTGCCATTAAAAATTTTTGTAGGGGATGGGGCACAAGCACCTGCCTGGCAAGTGCAAGGTCCTGAGTTTGATTCCTGGTACCCACAAAAAAGAAATTCTTTTTGCAGTTCAAATACTCACAACCTACTTTCCCCACCTAAGTACTTTTTAGAATATGCTATTAGTATTTCTTTTAGTGAAGCACTACCTATATTTTGTAGAAGCTATTAATGATGATGCCACAGAGATGCGGGCAGGGGTGAATGGAGAAAAACAAATAGAATACTCTAGATGTACGTGAAAAAGACCCTTCAGCCCAGAGGTCAACTCTGGTACAAAAGAAGGGATTTCTGGGCAAGAAAACAGGTAAGGGCATTCAATGCAAAGACAGAGATTAGTGTGCAGAACTTCAACTTGTTGGTAAAGCTGGAGAAAACTTTCTGAAGCTGACACGTGAGGACAGTGCCAGGCATCTGTAGCCAAATATAAATGCATAGCGGGAGAAGAGATGGGAATTTAGGACCCTGACTGATGCCCCCACCTCCAGGGAGAAGAGGAACAAGGACAGAGGGATCAGTGGTGAAATATGACACTCACCTGGGAGACAGCTGACAACTGTTTCCCAAGGAGAAACACTGGAGAGAAACGTTCCAGCAAAAAAATGGGTTCTCCAGGTGTGCAAAAAGTAAGCTTTTCAAATTCTAAGATGAAGGAAGGGGCATACTGAAAAACGTAGAACTCCGTCTCTCCTCTCTCCAAGTTAGACTTGGTAGTCTATGGAACTCCCTCAAACGTTCCCGTTCCAGAAACTTTGTGTAATTCCCCTCCCAACAATCAGGCCAAATCTGATCTCAATGACTTTGGAAAGCTTCCCCAGTGAGCCTGTCAGAGAAATGTTATGTAATGTTTAGAAAAGACAGGAAGAGTAGTTATAGTTTTAAAGCAGTAAACCTCAAATTCTCAATGCCCATCACATCAATAAAATACTATTGGGCACACAAAATCATAGGTGTATTTGTTCATAAGAATACGTGTGTGCATGCTATTGCACTAATATAGTTCATGTGACATAAAACCTATTCCCAGTAAGAGACATGAAAAGATGACCATGGTGGCCATTTTTTAATCACTGGGACAAAATACCAGTGCCCACCACTTTTACGGTCAGAGGATTATGTGTGCTTCCATTGCCAAGTTTGGCCGGCTCCAAAGTTGAAATGCACAGTAGAAGGACCGGGTGGAGAACAGTTGCTCATCGCATGGCAACCAGGCAGCAGAGGGCGAGGGGCAGAGCCAGGACGCTGATTTATGCTTTGTGGTCACATCCCCAGTGACCACCATCTTCAGACCAGACCCCACCACCTTAAAGCACATTCCGCTGTGGATCCATCAGCCAGTGAGCACAGCACCCCCATACCTGATCACCTTCCAAACGGGGGCTTTGGGGGACACTTCGGGTTGAAACCATTACAACTATGCTAAACAGTAAAAGAAAACACAGGTTATTTTTTTCGTTGTATGCCTTGTATAGGTGTCTTCTAATTTCTGTGTTGCAAACACCACTGCCTTGAGTTCTGGTCTTACGTTAGAGTTTTCAGAAAAGTGAATGTGGCCTCAAAAGGAGAGGAAGGACTCGGCCTACGTGGTAGGCAAGTGATACTCGTAGAGCTGCTCCTGAGTTGTGTCGAGGTTGAAAGCATGGACTGTGTGTTACCTAATGATGCTGGACTTGAGGCATATTGCAAGCCTAAGCACAAGAAGGATATGGAGTAGAGCACTTGAGTGGGGGTAAAGCATGTTTTATTTATCTCGTTTCCCTTCAGGGCTACAGGATGCTTTAGGGCATGTGCTGGGTCCTCACTGGTGTTGATTCAATTTAAATATGAATGAATGAATGTGTAAAGAATATTTTTAAGTCATCAGAAAAATAAAATTAAAATGGAATTCTTGCCAGGCATGGTGGCACTTGCCAGTAATTTTTGGCACTCTGGCAAGCCGGCTGAGGCAGGATTGCAAGTTTGAAGACAACCTGGGTAATGTAACAAGACCATGTCTCAAATGTGAAAGAAAAAGAAGAAAAGAAAAGAAAAGAAAAGAAAAGAAAAGAAAAGAAAAGGAAAGAAAAGAAAAAAGACAGGACCAAAGATACAGCTCTGTGCTCTCTGGGTTCAGTCTTCAGGAGAGAGGAGGAGAGAGTGGTGAGGGAATCTGGCCAGTGCCATCTTGAGCTGGCTCACATCATCACTTAGTCCTGCCGCTGGGAGCAACCATTACTCCCTGAGCTTTCCCAGGCCTCAGCCTTGGGACCCCTGTACTTTCTGAACCCTTCTGGGCAGGTAGCACAACCCCCTTTCACTGAACTCTCTCCTCCATGGCTTTGGGAAAGACCCTCTCAGGATTGCTCTGAAGTAAAACTGTGCTTTTGTTTCCTTTCCTACTTTTTTCCTAACCAAGGTGGGTTTCTCATCATCAGAGAAAAGTCTCCCTCATAGTTAGGATGCATATCTCTGACTGGCTCGCCGTGTAGAATTCCCAGGACCAGAACTCAGTCAAACTCTTTGTCACTCCTCATGAGGCAGGCACTCTCTTCAAAGGCCTTTAAGGACCAGGCATGCACCACAGATGACCGCAGACAGGCAGGGCAGCAAGGGGAAGTGATAGGTCCTGTCGAAGTGGAGCAGGCATAACCTAATGAGAGTGGCTATTCTCACCTTTGCGAGGCTGTCTTCTTTTCTGGACATCTAATGGTTTGGGAACTTATTTCATCAACAACATTGTAAATTTAAGGGGCCTAGGAATGTAGAGCGTTTCTTTTCTCTTCTGTCCCCATCATGGCCTAGTAGAATAAAACCTAGATTTGGAGTTCAAATTCCTAACTCTCTACCAAATTAGAGGGCCTTAGACATCCTTCTAGTCTCTTCATCCAGCCCATGAAGCTAGTATGAAATCCCTCAAAGGGAAGAACAAACAAGACTTCACGAACTGGGGGGCTATGTGTGACTGTAAGGAATTGGTGAGTAAACACATGCTGAAATATGTTGAGAGTTGTGGGGTTCGGTGGTGTAATGGTTACCACTCTGGACTCTGAAATAGGTTGAATGTAATAGAGAGGTGATGTAATTCCTTAAACTAGGCACACAAAACTTTTGTTCAGTGGCATTATCATACCCAGTGAGGTTTATCCAAGGCATGATTATTGCTAATTGAGAACTAGGCACACAACCATTATGGGTTTCTATGTAAGATTCTTCTTAAAAGTAAAATAGTAGTTCAGAGGCAGAGTGCTTGCCCATCATGTACAAGGCCCTAAATGAATATATATCTTCATATGTAGTTATATACATATGTGTGAGTATATATGTGAATATATGAATATATATATAAAGGAGAGCATATGCATAAAAATAAGACACAGAAAAAGTTAGCATACATCAGCAAAGCACACTGCTGTCACTAATGAAGTTGGAAATTTTTAACCTTTGTGATTTTTCAATAAGTTAATGCCATTTTCATTTTACAGTCTAAATGATGTTACTTATATTGTGTTTTAGCAGGATATTCAACATACAAAATACTGAGGTCCTAAGCACTTTAATGGTTATAATTGAATAACTCTGGTAACAGAATTACTCCTAAATTTTATTTTCTTTTGTGCTTTTCTTTATTATTCAAAATTTTTTTGAACACAAAAACCTTTTCCTGATTTTGAAATATTGAAGAAAGAAGCTAGGCGTGGTGGTACTTGTCTGTAATCCTGAGGTTGAAGCAGGAGGGTGGTAAGTCTGAGCCCAGAACCTGCCTCAAAATAAAAAATTTAAAATGGGCTGTGGTGGGGGGCAGTTCAGTATAAAGGCTCTGGATTCAAACCCCAGGATCATAAAAAGAAAAAGGAAAAAAGAAAAAAGAAAGGAAGGAAGGAAAAAAAGAAGGAACAAAGAGAAATCGTCCTGTTTATATCCAAGTTTTACTTCTGTTTGGACTGGAGACTGACCAGACTTTTGTAAGAAAACTTTAAAAATTACTGTAGGATAAATTAAAGAAGAAATTATCCAAATTGATGCCATCAAAGCACAAGAAATACACAATTAAATTAAAGTCTGTATTTAAATTCTTGATCAAACATCTCTTAAACAGACAAACAAACAACTCACCCATGTAATACACTAGCTCCATAGAGGAGCAGGGAGGTGTGACAACCTGTACTGCTCAGATGTGTGGAGAATGTGGATGAAGACAAGGTCGTCAGGGGAGAAGGGGCCCTGAGCACTGGGAACCCAGGAATGTGGGTGAGGAAGGAGCAAAGCTTTGTGTACGTTCCCTTGTGTTGTTTTTCAAAGCGGCCGGTGAAGTGGGACCTGCTCCACACTGCCGGGGCCATCCAAGCTCCTGTGCTCACCTGGGCAGTGTCTACAGTGGTTCCTGTCGGAGGCTGCCTTTGCCAGCCAGAGATGAACGTGTCAGCCTGTGAGGCCAGGTGAGCACCAGGCTGTCATGGTGAGCTCATCTACCTCGGCCTGTAGGGCGGTTGTGCTTGGATTTCTCTGCTTCCTGGGGCAGCACTGGGTTCAGATCACCCAGCACCTGTGCAGTCTCTGCTCCAACCCAGCACAGCTCTGGGCTGCCAGCTGGTTGCATTGAACAAAGCTGGCTACTTCTCCGGAAATCGCCCTGTGCAATAAATTTCCATAGCCAGCTCAGTGAGAAGCCAAAGAAACATGTTCCCATTGTGGGCCTGAGTTGAGCCATGTCCCAAGTACAGTTGGTCTAGAAAAGCCTGGCCCCAGTGAAGGCACACACACCCCATTCTCCCAGGTGGCTTTGCAACCCTTTCTCCATAGAGTCAGCCCCCTCCACTACCAGGAGTTGCTGAC
The DNA here is from genome assembly GCA_004027595.1 of Dinomys branickii. Classification (NCBI taxonomy): domain Eukaryota; kingdom Metazoa; phylum Chordata; class Mammalia; order Rodentia; family Dinomyidae; genus Dinomys; species Dinomys branickii. The sequence goes on along the minus strand of PVLD010009493.1, from coordinate 34,413 downwards.
ACATTGTTCCTTGGCTGGCCAACTGCTCAGCACACACCTTGTCCAAGGCATTTGGGATGCAGAAGACTTTCTGCATCTTACAACCTAGCTCATGGATGATAGATCCTGTCCTGTCAATGACATTCTGTGTAGCTCGGGAAAACAAAACCATTTGAGGGCTACACTAAAATGTGAAACTCCCATGAAATAGACGCTATTGAAAGTGACAGGACAAAGAAGGGGAGGAGATAACTGCCACAGGTATAACCAGCACAGTATGAGTAAGTAGATATAAACCATGCAATGGAAAAGTGGGCCAACGAGCAAGTGACCAGAGGGAAAACCCAAACGATCTATAAAACATAAAAGGAACTTTGGTCTCAAGAGAAGGAAACTAAAACTTCAGTGAAGTAAATGGGTGTGGTCCACCCACCCGCAATCCCACTATTCTGGAGGCTGAGGCAAGAGGGTCACAAGTTTCACCTCAGCCTAGACAACTACTGAGAACATTTCAAATTCAAAACAGACACACACATACACTTGCATACATGCATACAGAAAAGCAAAACCACCCAAACAAATTTGCCAATTTCATGCATACAGAAAAGCAAAACTAACCACCCAAACAGTTTGGCCAATTTCAGTTGGCAAAACCTGAAGTCTGACAAAACCTAATGTTGGTGAAGATTATTACATTAGAAGCTCTTAAATGCTGTCAGAAGTCCAAAGTGGTACATTGGAGAGCAGTTTAGAGTTGAAGATAGGTATAATGTAATGTTAGGATACAACCAGGAGAACAAAAATCACTCCATGTTGAAACAGAAGGACTTTAACCCAAGGAGTTGGCTATCAAGAATGGAAGAGCTGAGAAGCCAAACAGTAGACAGAAAGGCAACCCTGGATTAGCATCTGCAGGCGAGCAGGCCCACTCCATCTGAACCCAAACACGTGGGCATGCAAGGACCAGATGTCAACTGGAGCCTCCAGAAGCTGGAACCAGGGTGGGCCCGCATCCACCCAGTGGACAAATGCCGGAACTGCAGAAGTGACCGCCCCTGAGACTGAGGAGAGGGAGATCGGCTCTCGGGCTCCCTCCCGGCCTCTCAACCAGACGATACAGGGATTATTCCTAAGGGCAAAACCTAAGAAGTAGGCATTTCTTCTCCTCCTGATAGGAGACAAGGTCCATCAGTTATTAATTAGAGTCGTACAATGAAATACCGTATGGCAGTGACAGCAGAAGAAATACAGCTACACGTATCAACATGGACGGACCTCCCAAAACAGCCAAGCCAAAGAAATAAATTTCAAAACATTTGGTAAGAGTCATGTAACACAAAGCATGCAACATGGTAGATGGATAGACATTGTAAAAGCATAAAGAAAAGTTTAACATAAAAAATCTTTGAGGGAAGGAGTGTGATTAAGGGGAGATACACTGTGGGTTTCAAATGTAAAATGATGAAGCTGGATGAGGGGTACATGGCAACAATGTATCATTATTTATAATCTCAATTTTACAAGAGCTTGGAAAATGGGGGATGTGGGCTCGGTATTGGCAGGGGTGGATCCTGCTACCTTAGTTTCAGAGGTAGGCCTTGGGGCATGTCCCAGGTGTGGCCTGGCCAACACCTCCCTTCTGCTCCCTACCTTGTGGCTCTAGTGCACTAGGCACAGAGCTCTTTGCCCCCAGCACTCTAGACATGGGGGACTCTCAACACGGGCATTCTCTTCATCACCCTGCAGATGGCGGGGGTACGAGTTATGCTCCAGATTTGTTATGTCAGGCCTCAAGCAGACGCTGGTCCTATCTCACAGTGGCAAGAGACATGCTCACTCCCCACTACAACTGTTAGGTGGCGGCACCCTTATAGCACAGCAGCATCCCTTAAGACCATCGCCCCTGGGTGCCATTACACTGTCAGCGCCTGTGTCACTTTCCCACAGAGCACCAGACCAGCTCTGCAGAGCTAAAGGGAGCAGCATTCCCGAGGTACATCGTTCTCTGCCTGGTGCTGGGTGCCATTACTGTGCCCGCGCCCATGCCACTTTCTCGCAGAGCACCAGACCAGCTCGGTGGAGTTAAGGGAGCAGCATTTCCGAGCGCCCATGCCCACGCCACTTTCCCACAGAGCACCAGACCAGCTCGGCAGAGTTACGAAAGCAGCTTTTCCCGTGAGACCATAGCCGGGTGAACAAACTCCACCAGAGCGGCAGCACCTTTGAGACTTTCCCAAAGGTTCCTGCAGAGAGGGAGCCCAGTTTCACAGAGACAGTAGAGCAGGCTTCGCAGCAGACCTCTGACGGCTAAGACCCACGCCGGTGCTCTGCCTGGCAAGACAACTTTCCCCCACCATCGCAAGTAGGCTGTGAGCCTGGCACCTCAGCAATCGCCTGGGGTTCCTGGGCCCAGTGTTTCACGGTCAGCTAACATCTGGGGATAAGTTTGATATCCAGGTAAACTAGGGTTGCTACAGTCTTCTGTGAACTGTCTGGGTAGACTGTAGCTCAACACTTTTCATCTGACATCCAAAATGACAAGACAGAGGAGCAAAACGCAGCCACAGAACTCAACCCCACCCAGAACGAGTCCAGGAAACAATGATGTAGGAGAATTAAGAAGCCACACACCTGCAATTTCTGAAATGATCACATCTGAAGTAAAGAAACAACTCCATCAGGCCATAGAAGAGATTAAAGCAGAAATAATCTCTCAGGCAAAAAATGAAGTGAAAATAATAATGGAAGAAATGCTCCATACATACAGAGAAGAAACAGAAAAAAGAATAGAAGAACATAGGAAACAAATGGAAACATTACATGAACAATTTAGGAATGAATTAGAACACATGAAACAGACTCAAAGAGATTGCCAGGAATTGAAAACTTCCATTGAAAGCTTGCAAAACCGCTTCAATGAAGCTGAAGATAGAATTTCAGATCTTGAGAAGACAGCATGGCAGCTAGAGACCGTGAGGAAGGATCTCTTAAAGTCATCAAGGATCTAGTAAAAATTAATCCAACAGCTCCAAGACAAGGCAATAATAATAATAATAATAATAATATTTGAATAATAGAAATTAATGAAATAGCAGGAGGCAATACAAATGATATAAAAAGAATATTTGCAGAAATAATAGCAGAAAATTTCCCAAACATGGTAAGAGATACTGAAGTGCAGTTAATTGAGAACCCCAATGAGCCATAACCCAAATAAAGCCACACCCAGACATATAATAGTCAAGATCCCAGACATCCAGCAAAAGAACACAATATCAAAGCAGCTAGAGAAAAGAAACAGATCACCTATAAAGGAAAGCCCATCAGAATCACAGCAGACTTCTCAACAGAAACCATGAAATCAAGAAGAGCTTGGAGTGAGGTATTACAGATTCTGAAGCAAAACAGTTTCCAACCCAGACTGATGTATCCTACAAAACTATCCTTCAAATTCAATGGAGAAATAAAGTATTTCCATGACAAAGAACAACTGAAGAACTTCATGAGTGCCAAACCAACATTACAAAAATCACTAAAAGAAATTCTTGACAGAGAAAATAGAGACCACAATCTGAAGAACAACAGTAGAAAGGAAGCTTTAAGCAGAACAAGCAAGTAAACAGCAAAAATAGGAAAGCAACAACAAGTAAATAGCATGACAAGAATAAGCCAACATATAAGAGTTATAACCATTAATGTAAATGGCCTCAATTCACCAGTCAAAAGAAACAGACTGGCAGAGTGGATTAAGAAACAAAATCCAACAATATGCTGTATACAGGGAACACGTTTTACTCAAAAAGAAATCCACAGACTGAAAGTTAAAGGATGGAAAACAATTCTCCACGCAGCAGGTTCCCAGAAAAAAGCAGGGGTAGCTATTATGTTTGCAGAAAATGTAAACTTCAATCCGAAAACAATCAAAAGAGATAAAGAAGGCCACCACATACCAGTTAGGGGAAAGCTGCAAGAGGAAGAGATAACAATCCTAAACATTTATGCACCAAATAATGGAGCACCAAACTTTATAAATCAAATCTTAACAGACATGAAGAACCAAATAATTAATAACACTATTGTAATAGGGGACCTAAACACCCTTTTGATGCAAAGAGACAAGTCAACTGGACAAAAACTCTGCAAAGAAATAACAGACCTGAACCAAAGGTGCAGACAAATGGACTTAGTAGATGTATACAGAGTGTTCCACCCCACAACATCAGAATACACAGTTTTCTCAGCTGCACATGGGTCTTTCTCTAAAATAGACCACATTTTAGCCCATAGAGCATACCCACCTAAATGCAAAAGAATTGAAATTATCCCATGCATATTATCTGACCACAGTGCAATGAGATGGGAAATTAATGGCAAAGGGATGCCCAAAAACCCCATAAACACTTGGAAATTAGACAACAACCTCCTGAATAACCAATGGGTCACACAAAAAATTAAAGAAGAAATTTAAAAATACCTAAGAACAAATGAAAATGCAAATACAACCTACAGGAATCTGTGGGATGCAATGAAAGCAGTCCTCAGAGGGAAATTTATAGTGATGAACTCACATATAAAGAAAACAGAAAGAGAGCAAATAAATAGCTTAATGCTACACCTCAAACTTCTAGAAAAAGAAGAACAAGTCAAACCAAAAGCCAAAAGAAGGAAGGAGATTATAAAACTCAGGGCAGAAATTAATACAATTGAGATGAAGAAAACACTACAAAAAATAAATAGATCAAAGAGTTGGTTCTTTGAAAGAATGAATTAAATTGATAAACCCCTAGCTAACCTTATTTTTAAAAGAAAGAATTCAAATTTATGCAATAAGGGATGAAAAGGTTGAAATCACTATAGATCCCAAAGAAATTCAAAAGATCATTAATACCTACTTTAAAAATCTTTACTCCCATAGGTTAGAAAACTCAGAAGAAATGGACAGATTCCTAGAAATGTACGAACTACCAAAATTGAATCAGGAAGATACAAAAATCCTGGAAAATCTAATATCAATTAATGAGATTAAGATGTCATTAAAAACTTACCGACAAAGAAAAGCCCAGGCCCTGATGGATTCACAGCAGAACTCTATAAAACATTCAGTGAAGATTTAATGCCAACACACTTCAAACTCTTCAATGAAATTGAAAAGAAAGCAATTCTCCCTAACTCATTTCTAGAGGCAAGTATTACACTGATACCAAAACCAGAGAAGGACCCAACTAAGAAAGAGAACTATAGGCCAATCTCCCTAATGAACATAGATGTAAAGATACTCAATAAAATACTAGCAAACAGAATGCAGTGAATCATAAAGAAAATTATACACCATGACCAGGTAGGATTCATTCCAGGAATGCAGGGATGGTCCAATATTTGCAAATCAATTAATGTAATACATCATATCAATAGAGTCAAAGACAAAAATCACATGATCATCTCAATAGATGCAGAAAAAGCTTTCGATAAAGTCCAACACACATTCATGTTAAAAACCCTAGAAAAAATAGGAATAGATGGCCTCTACCTCAATCTGATCAAAGCCATCTATGACAAACCAACAGCCAACATCATATTAAATGGGCAAAAACTGAAAGCTTTCACTTTAAACTCAAGAACAAGACAAGGATGTCCACTCTCACCACTCCTGTTCAACATAGTTCTAGAAGTATTAGCCAGGGCAATTAGACAAGATAGAGAAATAAAAGGAATAAGGATAGGAAAGGAAGAAGTAAAACTATCACTATTTGAAGATCACATGATTCTTTACATGGAAGACCCCAAAAACTCCACAAGAAGACTCCTTCAATTAATAGACAAATTCAGCAGAGTTGATGGATACAAAGTCAACACCCAAAAATCAATAGCATTCCTATACACAAACAACAAACAGTCTGAGAGAGAAATTAAGGAAACCATACCTTTTACAATAGCATCCAAGAAATTGAAATGTTTAGGAGTCAATCTAACAAAGGATGTAAAAGATTTATTCAATGAAAACTACAGTACTCTGAAAAAAGAGATTGATGAGGATTTCAATAAATGGAAAAACATTCCCTGCTCATGGTTAGGAAGAACCAACATTGTGAAAATGGCCATACTACCAAAATTGTTGTACAGATTCAATGCAATTCCCATTAAACTACCATCAGCATACCTCACAAATCTAGAGAAAACATGCCTTAAATTCATCTGGAACCAGAAGAGACCCAGAATAGCAAAAGCAAACTTGGACCACAAGGACAAGTCAGGTGGAATCACAATCCCTGACCTGAAATTATACTACAAAGCTACTATAATAAAATCAACCTGGTACTGGCTAAAAAACAGACCTGAGGATCAATGGAACAGACTGGAAGATGCAGCCATAACCACAAACACACTCAGCCACCTAATATTTCACAAAGGGGCCAAACAAACTCACTGGAGAAAAGATAGCCTGTTTAATAAATGGTGCTGGAAAAATTGGCTTGCCTCTTGCCAAAGACTGAAAATAGACCCAAGTGTATCACCAGGCACCAAACTCAAGTCAAAGTGTATCACAGATCTCAATATTGAAACAGAAACTCTAAATCTATTGGAAGAGAAAGTAGGTAAAAATCTTGAAGACACAGGAGTAGGCAGAGAGTTCATGAACAAAAATCAAACTGCAAAGGAAACACTTCAAAGAATCAATAACTGGGACCTCACCTTACTGAAAAGATTTTGCACATCTAAGAAATCACCAGCAAAGTGAAAAGAAAACCCACAAGAAAAAATTTTAGCGGGCTGTCCCTCGAACAAAGGTCTTATATCCAGAACATACAAAGCATTAAAAAACATGAACCTGTCCAAATTCAAAGACCCAGTCCAGAAATGGGCATCTGAGATGAATACACACTTCTCAGATAAAGAAATACAAAGGGCAAATAAATATATGAGAAAATGTTCTACATCTTTAGTCATTCGAGAAATGCAAATGAAAACAACATTGAGATTTCATCTCACCCCAGTAAGACTGGCCAGCATTAAGAAATCATCCAATAACAAATGCTGGTGAGGCTGTGGAGAAATAGGAACTCTTTTGCACTGTTGGTGGGAATGCAGACTGGTGAAACCACTGTGGAGATCGGTTTGGGGATTCCTTAGCAAACTTGGTCTAGAGGTCCCATTCAACCCAGCTATTCCTCTTCTGGGTATTTTCCCAGAAGATCTGAAAGCATCATATCACTGAGATATATGTGCACCCATGTTTATGGCAGCACAATTTGTAATAGCTAAATTGTGGAAGCAACCTAAATGTCCATCCACAGAGCACTGGATTAAAAAAATGTGGCATTTTTATATAATGGAATATTACTCAGCTGTGAAGAGGGACAAATTTGGGGCCTTGTAGGCAAATGGTCACAATTGGACACCATACTCATAAGTGAAATAAATCAAAGGTTCATGTGCAGGTAGCGTATTGTACCACTGGTGTAGAAATCTGAAGATGAGAATGTGGATTGGGGGGTGTGAAGGGAATCTGCTCAAAGGTAGGGAGCGGGTGGGATGAGGGGAGGAAAGAAAGGGACTGATATCTATGTGTGTATATGCAGGATGGCTAATCTAGTGCCACTGTTGACCTGTGTCGCTTCATGGTAAGGAACAGTTCATGATTGTTTGATCAAGATTGTATGTCTATATATGATTTCAGAAACATGAACTTTGAAGTTATTAATGTGTGGTGCAGCAATCATTGGTGATCCCGTCACTGTGTCTGTAATTCAGTTTTGATGTTACTGCTCTTGTGCTGTTTTGTGTCTTTTTGTTAATGTTTTCCTGTTGTTTTGTTTTTTATACTTTTAAAAAAATAAAAATAAAAAAGAAATAAGGGAAAAATATATACGTATGTACAGGGATAGCAGCGATAATTGAACCACTGATGTCTATTGGTTTATTGAAAGGTAGTTAATGCTTAAACCTCTCTTTTACCAATTTTGCATGCTTAGATCTGGTAATCTGAACTAATTTGAAGACAATATGCAATATAACAACCACTGTTGAATTCCTACCAATGAAACTGTATTGTTTTTAATTCTTTATTATCTTTTATTCTTAATTGTTTGATCAACCTTGCATTCTTACATCTGGTAATCTGAGCAGCTTCGTTGAAGATAATATGTACTGTAACAACCATTGTAATTTCCTATCATCTTGTTTTGAAATTCTGTATCGCTTTTATTGGTTTTTGTGTTTTGTTTTTGTTATTTTGTTTTCTTTTCTCTTTAAAATGAAAAAAAAAAAAAAAGACCACCGCCTCTGCATCTGCCTCTTCACTCATCGGCTGAAGGATCAAAGTAGGGCCCGGTTCATTGGTGTGTGACCTCTATGGTCACACAGGGTGCAGCACTGATTCTGTGCTTGGCTGCTGCTGACTTGAATTTCTTGTATTTTGAAGAAGGGGCTCTGCATTTTCATTTTGCACTGATCTCCATAAACTGTGTAACTTATCCTACGCCTATGAGTTGTGGGACTGACTCTTGGATCATTTCTTTAAAATATGACTGAGATGCTTTGTTGCCTTAGTCAAAACTGAGACATGAAGTCTTTCTAAAACACCCTATTACATTTATTCTCTTGCAAGAATGTCTTCCCCATGAGAGGATATAGTCTATGAGAGCAAGAACTGTGTCTCCTTCAAAAGTGTCCTTCCACCCTCCTCACATCCTACCAGTTGGGCTCACTCAGGTGCTCAGTAGATAGTCCCTGGATGAACAGGTACAGAACCCTTAAGTCTGTCCCAGAGATGCTTCCTTTTTGTAATGATTTGCTTTTATTTTTATTTTGTTTCCAGAAGTGTTTTCTAATGTTTACCTGACAATCAAGGCCAGATTTTAGATATGTTCCTGAAGAATTTAAAGAACAAAATTTCCCAAGGAAAGAGTACAAAGTAGGGAGACGTTTCTTCACAACCTATAGCTGTTATACCACATTCATGCTTTAATGATGCTTTTTATTTTTGCAAGATTATCACTAACATTTTATGAAGCACTTGCTCTGAAATGTTCCACAGGAGTCATTTGGCCTTCCTTGTGACATGAAAAGCACATCCCAAGTTCATTCAAACCTTCCTAATTTTCAGGCACTTTCCAAGTCCCCCCTTAGTACTCAGATGAGATTGTGTCTGAATATAAAAATGTTTCACACTGTGGTAACAGAATGTTCAAACAAGCAGAGTCCTTACCACAGGCACCTGCAGTTGTGCTTCTGTGAACCACAGCTGCATGCACACAGCCTGGACAAAGGACTGTAGGTATCAGCCAAAGCGACATGTGGCAGCAAGACAAACCAGTTTATAATTCAGTCAGTTGCGAAGTTAACTGTTCCCAAATCTCCATTATTTCAAATTTTAAGTATTAAATTAGGCATCACTCAAACTTGACACTTGCATAATTAAATGCATACAAACACAATCAAACCATACTGTCACTAGGTTACCTAGATATTTGATGCATCCTCAAACACACTGCTCTAGGCTGAACACATAGTACCTGGTGAATAAGCAGAGAAGCAAGTTTTGTGCAGCTTCAGAAGACATAAAGGGGTGTGTACTGGCAGCACAGCTCAACCCAGCAATCCTTTAAATCTATGCACTCCACATGGCAAGTGATGAAGGAAGTGATCTAACATCAAACATTTAAACCCTAGACAAAACATTGCAGTGCCATTCAGGAAGGGTCTTATTTACTTTGATCTGAGTCAAAGGTAGCTGGATAATTAGTTTTCTGTAAACAATATTCAGCTTTGCTGACATCTCATTTCCCCAAAACAGCTGTTAGCCAAATATAGTATTGTTGATTCACTCACTGGCAAGCCTGTTTTTAAAAAGTACTTCTGGTAAAAATGTTGCATCATATAATTGGAGATAACAGGAAAAGTAGGAGTTGCTGTTTGTATTTAAATAAACATCTGCTTAAGTCCAGTTTTGTTTAACAACCCTTTCATTTAATGCCATTAAGCATTCTGAATATTGTTTATTCCTTTGCTTTTTGGCCACGCTAAGTATTCCAAGCATGGAAACACAAGACACATTTCTCTTAAAGATTGAGCTCATTGCTTGTACTATATATATGTTAGTTATTTCTGGTCCCCAGACCTTATGATGATATAATACTACCCCAATGTTTCTTATGGCCTGATAAATTCCTATAACTAAGCTGGAGTTGCATAGTTACTGCTTAAAATATGGCTATTTAAGAATATGTGTAGCATCCGAGTTAAATCTTCACTCACCCTTTAAGTGGAGGCAGAGAATTCGCCCAACACCTATGTAACAGTGGCCCGGACTCCAGCCACTTGTGTTATTAGCATTTTCACTTCTCATTTTTAACTGAAAACCCATTTTATGCCCATTTCTCAGATGTCACTCCCTTCTCGCCATTGGTTATCTAAATGCCCTATTCCATTCTCAAAATACGTAATTTCTTACCTCTACTATAGACTCCAATTTCATTATTAGAGCAGATCCAAAACAAATCCTGAAGAGTAAATCCAGGTTCTATTTCACACCATTGTTGAAATCTGTAATCCCTTCATCAGTAAATGATTGAATTATATGATGCCCAACATGTACTGAATCTAGTATTTTATCATTTCACTAACTCGGAACAATTTATTTGCCAAATGCATGTGGGTTGTATATGCCAAAATTTGGGATAAGAGATACGAGGCCATTTTTATCCTTATTACGATGAGCCTGTTAGTATGGGAAATTAAGACCTAAAGACTACATTTGTTATCCAGGTTATGGGGCTTCAAACCGATGTTGACTAGTCAAAAATGTAGCATTTTGTGTTCATCTGGAAAACTTACTTTTGAATGTTCTGAGCTACTTCCATAGTGCTTGTGGATGAAGAGTTATTTTAAGGTACAAGCCACAGTATTTCTAGAACTGCTCAGAGTCTAGCAAGACTTAAGATGAATCAAATGTTCCGCTTCCCTTTTGGATCCTAGAAGCAACAAACAGGCTTCATGAACACATTTCTATTTCCTTGTACATAAACACCTTTGTCATGACACCAAGGTCATTGAGGCGAATGGCTATGTTCAGTTGGGAAATGTATCCTTCTTCTTTAAAGGTTACACTCGGGTATCATCATTCTTGTGATTTTATAGTTCACAGCACTTTCATAGTATAGAAAACTTCGATAGCATATGTTGCATATGTTGGGCTGGGGATTTAGCTGAGCAGCACCAAGTGCCTGCCTGGCAAGTGCAGGGTCCTGAGTTCAAGTCCCATACACACAAAAAACCATGCACTACTATAAAGCTCCTTTCAAATATAAATAATCTTTAGCAAATAAATTCTCCCACATACATCCTCTTTTTGTTATTGCATTAATTCCTTAACAAAATAGTATGGTTTTGAAATCATTTCTCAAGGCAGAGTGAGCACCTGTAGAAAAGTAATTAAAATTTTTACTCCTGACTGCTAAAAGGTAGGTACCATATACAGTATAAACATTCTCTCAAAGTTTAAGTACTTTGAAAGGTCAACAGACACATAGAACATTTACATTGGTACCATTATACAAACCGATATTAGAAACTGCTGTAAATACAAGCAATTCTAAGTCGATTGTAAATCTCATCTCCATGCTTCAAGAGTGGGTAGGTCTCTCAGGCTCTAAACTCACCACCCCGGCTTAACGTCAGCAGGGCCTTCATGGGCCTTGTTAGTTCATCTGCCTAACCTTGGATCAAGTACTGCCAGGTTAGTGTATACTGTGACGCAACAAGCAGAGGCCCCCATTAGGACCCCTTGGGATCACATGCAGTAGTGCAGTTGCCCGGATGGGAACACTGCTACCCAAGAGGGTAGGAAAACCAGCCGAACTGAAAACTGCATTTTACCTTGGAGAACTTGTCCAACAGAGGCAGGCATTTTTATTAATCGGTTAACAATGCAGAATTCTATCATTCTATAAAAGCTTGCTGATTCCAGTTTGAATATAGCAACTATTTAAACATAAATTATATATAAAAAATCATAAAATGTATCGAGTTAATATTCCTTAGTTATCGCGGGCAGATCAGGTCCACAATCTCCTGAGTATACAGCAAAGGCTAAATAGAAAAAAGAGTGATGTCAGGGCTCCAGGAGCATCACAGCCTTCTCACAAAATTTAAGATTCTCTCTGGGCTGAGACCATAACTTTCTCTGGTGGCCCATATTTATTCGGCTATCAGAAGAAGAGAGAGGAGTACTATGGAAGGGAGAACCACTCAAGGACCCCAAGTAAGAGACTAAATTAATCCACGAGATGCCTGAGGCTAGTCTTTATCCCGTTGAGACAGGATCCAGGTGTCCTTGGCTGTGATCTTACCGTCTGAGGCTTTCCGGCTTCAGTGCCACTACAGCTCTTAGTAGGGATCAGAGACTCAGAGCTTCACTTGCTGACTCCACTATTTCCAGACAAGGAGTCTAGGCCTTGGACAGATTCATACACGAACATGAAAAGCCAACTGTTTAAGTCCTGCTCGGGTCTGCTTCAGTGGTCTCCACCAAAAATGGAACTGTCATGAGCCACATCTTGCTAAAGAACTAAAAAGTTCACCCCATCCAATAGTTTCCAAGTCTTTTCAAGCACTAATTTTAATTAATTTAAATTTTAGCCTTTAATCTAAGTCCCTAGAATGTTTACTGGGCTATTTTATTAACTCTTCTAAAATACTATTTTAGAACTTTTAATTAGTATGACATGCCCATATACATAGTATTATTTTGTTGTATATTTTGTATTGATTGCTCTGCATTTATTGCTAATATATTTACATTTAAAGAGAAAAAGACCCTCCAAAGATGGATAACAGTAATTATAGTGCTGTGTAAAGGTCTCACATTAATTATATATAATACACAGCCCACTTCTTCCTCTGAAGAACACAGACCTAATCAGAATTAGAATTCAAATACTGCACGATGCTATGGAGTTTTAAGACAAATTTGGACACATGTCCGGTCATCAAACTCACCATCAACTGATAACAACTTGGTCATAATGAGCTTGGGAAGTTTTTAAAAGAAATATATTTCTGGGATGCAGTTTTCAATTTCAAAATGAGAATTGTTTAGAGTAGTGCCAGAAGCAGCTCCCAGGTACTTCCAGCACACTACAGACTTAAAAACCAATGGCCTAGTGGAGCATGGCGGTCTACCCCTACAGTCCCAGCTACTGGGGAGGCTGAAGGAGGTAGGACCGCTTGCGTCCAGTTCTGGGCTGCAGTGTGGTATGCCAATCTGTGCCTGCACTAAATTTGGCATCAATATGGTGACCTCCTGGGAGTGGCCTCAGGAAGGGTGAACTGGTCCAGCTCAGAAACAGAGCAAAAACCAACAGCCTAGTCATTTTAAAATTAAGCAGAGGCCCCACAGCACAAATTTATTTAAAAATATGCATGAGTATTGATTCAGAAGCTTTCCACCAAGTCACTAAAATGGACATACTTTATATTACTACACAAATATTTGAAGTAGGATCAAAAGTAGATCAAACCTTACACCAATGTTCTACTATCTATGTCCTTGCTCTGGTCCACCAAAGCAGTTCTAAATGGGTGCATTATTGACATTTTGGACAATTAGACCCCACTGAGTGAAGTCCTTCTGCCGTATTTTCAGGTTCCAAACATTCATCTCATATTTGTGTTACTGACATACATTGATAGTTTCTACTCTAGTGGTTAATGCTGATTCTAAATACTAAAGTGTCACAATTTGAAAAATAGTTCTACTTCAATGTGCTACTTCTTCCATAAGTAAATATAAACTGGTAGATATGAACACTACCACACCATCTGCAATCTTTTGTGCAATTTTCATTTCCTAAGGTCCTACCATGAAATTGTAACAACTTTCCCTCATATGACTCCCAATGACTTCCATTTGTAGGCTCTGAATTCTTTTAGTCAGTTGGCTTCCTGTAATTTCTAGAACAAGGCAACTGCCAACTGTCCCATTGCCAAAGACAGTGATCCACACTTTCACCTTCGAGTGCAAAAGGGTAAGATGGATCACTCATTGCACACCCAACCAACCAGTAACACAAGAATGCAGACTCAAGCCATAGGTAAGCAGAAAAAAAAAAAAAAAAGAAAACGTGGTCAGTAAAAGAACAGATATATCCTACAACAGTATTAAAACTATTTATATACATTTCTCTTGATGATAGCAAATAATTTAAACTAGGTGCTCAAAGGTAAGAATTACAATTCTCAAAGCTAGAGATTTTAGCTAAATATTTGTGTGTTAGAACATCTGTAGAAGGCTGTTAATAAACATTGTCAGAATTTGTAAGTCAGATCTGAAAGCAAGAGAAGCAACTCCTTCACAGCTATTACCTCTGGCCAAAGCATAAGAATTCACTTAGACAAACAGTTTTCATAATGTATGTAAAAGTAAGATAGTTCATAAATTTTAAAACTGTTCTTCTTGCTGTGGACAGCCCTTGATATTAGATTGTAAAACTTAGCAAACTTCGGCATGCTCCAATATTAGTTTTATAAGTTACTGAAAACCTGTATAAATTTAGCATCATTTCTCAGATCTGTATAGCTCTCTCATCTTGAATGCTTAAACATTTAGGTCAGAAATTGAAATACCAGTAAAAAAATATTCATCTTCAGGCAGGTGGTATAGTTACCACATGGCAAGAAATAGATCAGAAAAGTTAAACATTCAGGATATAAAAACACTTCAAACTATTATGAAACTTGAACTTAGCACATTTACCTAAATTTCAGTACTTTCAACTACAGGAAAATATAACTGCTATAAAGACTGAGGTGATTTAAACTAGCTCAAAATTTCCCCAATGCCTAACACCAGTATTAGATTTATAGTTTTATCATAGTAACAAATAATTGTCACAGTGAGATCTACACACATATACAGAATTATATTTAAATTTACATAGAACAATATTTACATTTTTAAGTTATACTTTTGAAATTAGAAAGTGAAGTACAGTTTCAGTTTTACAGCAAAGAAGAAAAACATAGATGACAAAAACAGAATCACAACAGTAAAAACACAACTATTCATCCTGGATTATCATGTGTGGAAACTTTGTCAGGAACCTACATCTTCTTAATCTGATTGTCCAAATCTTTAAAATACGGATGATTCAGTGCCATTTTGCCAGAAATTCGTTTAGCAGGGTCATAGACTAACATTTTCTGGGGAGAAAAAGGAAAAAGGAAGAAAATCTTAGAAAACAAACTAAAATGTATAGTCTTAATTTTTTAAACCAATAAACAATTTCCTAATAATTTTAGTAAAATCTACTAAATGAACATTTCCATTACTTTAACACAAGCTACAGAAATGTCTCATTCCTCCAAATTATCTCCCTCTAGGTCTAGAATAATCTGCTCCTTTAACTTATCAATATCTTCATAATCTTTTTGTTATGTCACAGTTAAGACACAGCATTCAGAGATAACTTTAAATCCAAGGCATACACTTATAGGAAAGCATCTATCTAGCTAATTATATTTAAGAATTAAATGGCCATCCAAATTATTCACCACATTTCTTAGGGCGGTGGCAGTTAATTACTGTGGTTTTGGATACAGCTTCAAAGAAGCTTTAAGTTAGAAACAAAAGAAAAAAATCCACAATACCACAATGTGAATTACCACCCGGGAACTGGTATTATTTACACATTACCGGAAAAAGCTCAGTAAAGTTTGGTATTTAGCTTAAAAAATATTAACCTTGAAGCAGGCCAAATGCAGACTACTTTTACTAATTAGTCACCACTTGGGCTCTGCGTATCCATACTGTGCACTCATGAAAGGCAGGTACTTAACAAATAAGGACACCAAACTTAGAAGAGGTGAAGCACCCTGCCCACGTGCATGGAACTAATGAGTTACACTGCAGTATACACACGATAGCCGAAGAATTATCTAGTCCAAGATGTCACATGTGGCAAGATTGAGTAAACTGATTTATGGAGGTTTGTTTTTGCTTCATCAACCAAAGTAAAATTTTGTGTTTGAGAGGTTTAGAAGTTAAAGGCAGGTTGGGTCTGGACCATTTCCATTACTTTAACGGAAGCTACATAAGATAGTCAACTGTACTGTTATTACAAAATCATTTATGGTTTACATCTAAAGTGCCTCCCCAAGCCCCATGTACTCAGAGGTGGGATTACGGAGGTCCCTGGGTTGGGGCTGCTGCACCGAGTGGTCAGTCCCGAGGAGCAGACTAACAGATGCTCTCTCTTTGCCTCCTGGCGGTCACGATGTAAGCGGCTCTTCTCCACTAGCCCCCTTCACTGTGGTCATTTTTGCCCTGGAGTTAGCAAACCACAGGCTGAGCCCACAGAAACCATGTCAAAATAAACTTTTCCTCTTTTAAATTGTAGTTGTTCAATATTTCACCCCAGTGACGGGAAAACTCACATATACATAGGTAAAGGAATTTGGACTTCACTATAAGCAAAAGGAAAATTTGAGCTTAATTTGGTGACATAATGATTTATATATTCTCAAAGAAGCTCAAAGGCCAATTAGAAAATATATTTGATGATACTGCAGTGTATATTTCTTTCTTTTTTTTAAGCCCTGCTGAAGCTTTCTTTATTCTGACATCAAGTCACCTGAGCTTTACCAAAAATTGGTCCTCTAAAAATTCAAAGCTTAAATACTGTTCTAAAATAAGTTTCTTAAATCAAGCTCTCTCCCTCTGGTGGTTAATTTCTCCTTTGTCTTGTTTTTAAATGAAACAACTGTTAATTGGGAGTAGCAACATAGTAGAGGGAAAAAGATTAAGAACTGTATTAGTCCTGAACTTTCTGATGGAGAAAACCAGGCAAAAATTGAAGAGTTTTAATAACCAAAAATATCAACTGAAAAGAAAGCACTTCTTTCTAGGGTAAACGAAAAAAGGGGCTCACTGGTAAGTAATGAGACAAAAAGCTAGGAAGGCAATTACACTAATTTGAAAAGAACAAGTACATAGCTCAGGGGTAGAGGGCTTAAAAAGCATTTTTGAGACCTCAGCATCACAAAAAAACGCAAAAATAAGAAATGCATAATCCTGGGCATCTTCTTTAGAGTATACAGAGCAACCTGATTAAAAGCAAAACACAGCAGAGGCAGTTGGTTCAATCCTTTCTTCCTCTCTCCTAGGTAAAAGGACTGAATACATTCAGAGCCATCAATATTAAACTCAGGAAAGTGTAAAAGTATGTTTCGTTTAAGATGTAAAGTTTTGGTTACCGAGAGCAAGTCCAAGCCATTTTCATCCAAGTTTTTGACATGGGATGCTAGGCTTCCTGGTTTCCACTTGGGAAATGTGTTTTTATAGTCCTGTAAAGATTCCACTTCTGGCCATACTTCATTGTTAGGGGTGCCTAAAGCTCTAAAAACAGTAGCAAAACCAGAAACTATTAGTTAAAGCAAGAATATCTTGTTACATATATGTCAACTTTATTATTTATTGCAAAATATTGTAACAGTTTAGGCTTAAAATAACAATACCTGAAAATCCTGAAGAGTTGATCAATTTCTGAATCCCCATGAAAAAGTGGTTTCTTAGTAGCCAATTCTGCAAAAATTGTGCCTATGCTCCAGATGTCAACTGGAGTAGAGTAACGAGCTGACCCCAGCAATACTTCTGGAGATCTGTACCAGAGGGTTACCACCTATTGCAAAGCAAGTTTTATAGTGAGTAAATGTACATTAAATTACCTAGTTAAACATTTATATTGTCTTTAGAAAGACTGTCCTTTACAAAGTTATACAATGGTCAGCAATAATACTGTTTAAGCAAATCAACTATCTATAAAATACTATTTCATTTCTGAGTTCTATTCATGTGGGGAGGCAGAACACACTAATCATTTTGTGCCTTTCAAATGCCAAGAGCAGAAAGATTAAAACAGTTGTGGGTCTCATCTTTGCCTACATAAAAAACTATTAACAGGTTTGGGACTTAGGGATGATGCTGGAGAAATAGCAGGCATTGCTTATATTTTAAAATGACAGTTAAGATCCCATGTTAACACAAAGGGAAAGCACAACTAATCAAGTAGGTTTATCAGTGATCTAGAACTAATTAACCATCTTAGTGTATCATAATGAAAAAACATAGCCTCTAATTTAAAGCATGGCTAGTAAGGAAAGAGAACCAAATACTACTTATAGTAATGGGAACACTAACAAGAAACCAGGACATCTAACACGATGTATAGTACTACCAATTTTGATCCATAGTCAGTCTTTGGGCTTAAAGGCATACAAGAATATAGAAGCCATGGGGACAGTTTAACATTTCCTTTTTATCCAGAAATGAAAATACCAAGTTGTCAATATAATACTGACAAAACCTGACAATAGGGCGAGAGATGTAGCTCAGTGGGAGAGCACTTGCCCAGCATGCACAAGGGCCTACGTGCAATACCCAGAACCAAAGGAAAGAGGAGGGGAGAAGGGGAGGGGAGGGAAAAGAAAGAAGAGGACTAGGTAGTGACTTTTAAATGTATCATGTATCAGAAATGCCACCGCTTAGGCAACAAAATCTACTTTGTGATCAATATGATTGTGTATCATCAAAGGTCCAACCAGGAGACAAAACCCACACCATGATTTGAATGGGAAAAGTTTAAAGAATTAAATTGTGATGGGGGTTTGAATAAATGAGATTAAGAAATAGTGACAACTCTAAATGTCTCTCCAGTATCCTCTAGGAACAAATGTTAATACAGCAGCTGGCACAGGGGAAATATTTCATGGTTCCAGGTCCATTTTCACATAGCATGTAATAAAGGGTCAACCTGGAACTGAGAAGCAATAAATTGACACCATCACAGAGCAAAAATCTTTTATTATTTTTTCATAATTTAAATACAGCAAACAATTCAACAATCACACATTCAAAAGCACCAAAATCACTATTCTATTTACCTCATGTGTATATACTCTAATAGGAATCCCAAAAGCTCTAGCAAGGCCAAAGTCAGCCAGTTTAATTGTTCCTTTGTCATCAATCAATAGATTCTGAGGTTTTAAGTCTCTGTGAAGAACTCTTCTAGAGTGACAAAACACAATACCCTGAAGGATCTGGTACAAATAACTCTGGAAGAAGGAAATATAGGAAATTTAATCATACCATAAATGATTTTCTAACTAGTTTTTACTCAGTTTCAAAGACGTAAGACATGATGCAGGGAAACACTTATCAAAAAAAGCTTTCAGGACATTTCAAACAACAAGCGTTTGTGTGTGGGAAGCCCATTTATATATAATACACTTGCATAACCAAGAGTAAATATTTACCTATGGACATATTTGCATCCATATCAACTCACTCCACTTCTACTCACTGTTGGCACCCTATCCTTAAATCTCAGCGCACTCATCTATGTAGTTTTCTTAAACCTTCTTCTGTATGTTTATATTGGCTGGTTTTTATATCGAATAAAGTTGGTCTTTTTCATTTCTACCTTTCATCTTTACACATACATTTCCTCTTTGGAAACATTAGTCAAGTATTCCAAAATAAACAGCAGACAGGATATTATTTATTTAAATGGATGTAATTAATCATAAAGTGCTATTTAGTAGTTCAGAAATAGGTGTTTTATAGTAAACTTATTGAAGACAATATAATTATCACTTGAAGCAACGTAAGTATTACAGAAATATCTTACACAATAAAATACTGAGTGGAAAGTGTGCCATTAGGAAATACATAAAACCAATTAGAATAACTGGCTATTTGGGAATAAAGTTGGATTTATACCTAGTTCTTAAACAAAAGCAAATCATCTGTCAGAATTGGACAAAAAAGGTACGAAGGGGTATGGCAGGAGGCTCCACCAAAAGTATTAGAAAAATACTGTCATTTATTCTTCTAATATATATGATCTTCATGTGAGGAAGGCTTAGAGAAGACATAAAACTGAAAACCCAAGTCAGACAAGGCTTTTTATATGTATTACAAAATTTATTAACAGTATATACAACTAATAGGGCAAAAGGATAAAAAGGAAAACATAACAAAAGAAATTAAAACCAGCAAGGAGGTACTGGCTATTTCTAAATGACTGAACAAAAAAAGTTAAATGTCAAATAAAAAAATATTAGCATGTCTTTTTCATATAATAGAAATATATCCCATAAAGTTGCATACAAAGATAATTACATACAAAGATACTTCAGCATGGTTAATAAGAACAATCACCAATTAGAAAACAAGCTAGCTGTCCATAAAAATAGAAATGGCTTAAATAATTCTATCAAAAATGCAGACACAGAAAGATGTACATGTCAGTTTAGATCAAAAAAGCTAGTTCCATTTGTATAAGAGGTCTATAAGATTACAAATAAAATTAACAATAGCTAGTCAGTTGTTAGTGTAAGAATGAAATACTGGTACTTCACACATTTTAATGCTCTTACACTGTTTTTAATTTACATGAGGTATAATAAATGTCTAGAATATATTAACCAAAACATACCCGTGTACTCCTTCTGTTAGAAACAGGATGTCTAAGTGATGCAGCCCAGTCTCTATAGGTGCGTAACACCCAAGGCCAGCCTCAAAATTTCAACCTTCTGCCCTAGACTCCTAAGTGCTGGGGTTACAGACATGTACAGTCATACTCAGCTTGAAAACATATCTGAACTACAATAAAATACAGCCATCCACCACTACCACTTGCTCTAGGTCTTTGCCATTTTAAACCTATCTGACCAACAAAGACCAGAATCCCCAAATATAATAGATAGTATTATTTTCAGTTTTATGTTATCACAGACACCACTTTTCACTTACTAGAAGCACTAGCTGAGAGGTACATGTTAATCTAATCTGTATGGGCGGAAACTGAAATACTCTTTCCAAGCATATTCTCATAAAATTCAAAGACTTCTGGGCTGGAGGTACAGCTCAGTGGGCTAAGTGCTTGCCGCTGAGCACTACGGCCCTGAGTTCGATCCCCGGTCCCGGAAAAAAAAAAAATAAATAAAAAATAAAATTCAAAGACTTCTATGTAAGAAGACTTCATTCACACTGGGTGAATATTAATAAGAGCAGTCATGTTTCTTACCTTAACAAGTGATGAATCCATGAACTGCCCAGGAGGAATAGAATCCAAGTATTTCTTGAGATCCATGGACAGGAATTCGAAAATGAGATATAACCTGGAATCCTGCATAAGCACATCTTGAAGACTGAAGGATAAAAATAATTACATGAAAGTTCCAGCAAACGTTCTCAGCTTCTCTTTCACAAAAGTAATAATTATCATAAAAAGTAGGGAAAGAGATGGTAGCTTCCAAACTACAAAAAAAAAAAATCTTACTATAAACCTAGAATTTGAAGAGGGAACATCAGGAGAACAAGCTTTATTGTACAGGAGGTGCTACATTATTCATGAGGTGTATTCCAAAAGAGTGAGTCCACATTAGTGACCCACCGCTCAGAGATTGTCCTCCCACTTAAGTCAATGACAGAAGTAAACTGCACAGTAGAGGGGGTGATCCTTTAAAGACTACAGTCCCCAGAGTTGGAGATAGTTCACAGAGCCTTTCCAAGCTCCCTTCTAAGCCCACTGTGCTCAGCTTTTTCAGCTCCCCAAACATACTTTTACAACTAAACCCCTCTAACTGTTCTTGCTTTAACAGACTATTCTTGGATTTAAGTTTGACCAGAAATTAAGAAAATGTACTATTTTCCCAGTTGAAATTCACATTTGAAATAAGATGAAGAAAACAGCGTAGGTGCCAACAGTGTGCCATACTTGACTATATTTGGATGGCGAAGTTCTTTTAGTAGAGAAATTTCTCGAATTGCCGTACTAGGAACCCCTTCCTCTTCACTTTCCAGTCTGATTTTCTTCATGGCCACCACCTGACCTGTAGTTTTGTGTCTGCCCTTATATACAACTCCGTAAGTACCTGAAACACAAAAGTAAGCACCTGCTATGCCACACAGCCCATACCGAAAAGATTTTAACAATGATTACATTCCTCACGATGTCACACAATGGAAGTGTCTGCTGTGGTCAGACAGAAAGTATCTTACTTACAAAAATATCCTCACCCCTTCCCAAAGGAAATGAAGGCAGCTACAAAGTATCATGTACATGAGTTATAAATACAGTCATGTAGCCATCACAAGTGCTATATGTTAATGAACTACTATTAATGTTTCAGTACATAACAGGAGGAAATTCATTGAAATTTACCTTCTGACAAATATCCCACAGAACAAGAGTAGGCATACATAACCATGTAAAAATCTCAGTTACCATAACACAGAAATCTCTGTAATTCATGCTTTTCAAGAACTTATATAATTTTGGGTGCGGGGGTTGAAATAGTGTCTTGTTATGTAGTTCAGGCTAGTTTTCAACTCACTGGTGTAGCCCAGGCAGGCCTCAAACCTGAGGCGATCCTCCTGTCTCAGCCTCCCAAGTGCTAGGATTACAGGTGTGCACCACCATGACTGGCTATGTACACTTTAAAATATGGTCTTCGATCATCACCCAGAAAGACAAAAGGACTGGGTGTTTTTATAAACTATTACAATAAAGCTCTACATGATCTACTATACAGGAAAAGCTTATCCATTCCCAAGTTGACAGAAAAACAATAAAACCAAACAAAAACCTGACACTGATAAATCCTTCAGATAATGAGCAACAATGTCAATGTCACGGACTGTGAAAGTGGGGGAGGGTAGATACAGAAAACAGAAATGGCAATAAGGAGGACTAGTTATCGAAAATAAGTTCACATACATGCTGCACTTAATTCCCTGGAAAAGTGCTTTTTCTACATAGGCTGGAATTTAAGAAGCTGTAGAATCCCTTACAGATGAATCTTGTGGAAAAGCTTCTGCTTTCCATGAGATATATTATAACTACAGAAGTGACCAGAGTACATATTCCTGATAAAGTCTATTGTTTTGATTAGTTTCTCTCAAGGTAGTAATATTTCAAAAAAAAGCTAAAAGCTACTGACATTACCAGTTGCTTAATCTGAATATCATGCAGATTGATCAACTGCAAATTGATGTTACATAAACTTTGTTGCAAATGTTTAAAATTGTTCATGTTTTCCTAAATACTAGTGCAATTTTAAATAAAACCACTCCATACTTTGGTTAAATTATGGATTAGTTGTCACTTAAAATGATCAAAATTGTTCCAGATTAAAAGATCTGACTGTATTGAAGCTTTAGTCATCTTTAAAATAGATGACCTTTGGGGCCGAAGATTTAGCTCAGTGGCAGAGCACTGGCCTAGCATGTATGAGGTCCTGGGTTCCATTACAACACTGCTAAAAGGGGAAGGTAATTTGTACACATAATAGCTGATCATTTCGAGGCATGCACATGATACTTGCGCTTAAACACAAAAGGCTGGTGGAGCAGTAGCACACCTGGCACTATTAATATTGTCTCAAGAAGAGTAGTCACTGGCATAATATAGACAAGCAGTTAATAGGAAATTCAGATTCTTTGTATCCTTTCTTCTTCTAGTGTGTAATTTCATCTCATCCTAAGTAATCTATAGTTTGGCCAACCCTCCATGTTCATTAAACTGAATTTTAGAGACCAGGGCTTTGTCTCTTCTCTCTGATGCTCTTTGAACTGTTACCACTTCTCACTGAACTACTGGAATAGATTCAACAAAGCAGAATCATTTCACTGGTTACTCACCAAAAATTATCTAGGAAACACACTGCATAAACTCTAAAATGGAGTATTACAGATATAGAACTATGTTAAATAGCTTAATAAGTAACCAAGGAAGAACAAAAGAAAAATACTACCTTAAAAGCAAGTAAACACCATGGTGACACAGAAAAGCTTAGGAGACCAGTGTAACAGAAGACTTCCCCCAGGAAATACCAAGTAGGAATGATCAGCTATGGAAGCCCCTGTTGCTAAGCCAGAAGCTTTTATTTCACAGAGCATCTACTAAATGCCAGGAAGTTTCCTCCAGCATGGATATAGCTATGATCTATCAGCCAGGGACACTGTCATCAGACAAGAAAACATTCAAAGATGAGTATGACAACATTTAGATTTTTTAAATTCAGAAACTAAAACACAGCTTTGGAATATCCAAAATAAAAGTCGAGATGTATTTAAGAAATAAATTAGGCCAAGTATGGCGGTACACTTGAAATCCACTCTACCCTAGAGGCCAATGCAGGAGGATCCAAGGTTCAAGACCAGCCTGGGTAATTTACCAAGACACTGTCTCAAAACAAAGAGCACAGGGGATGTAGCTCAGTGACACAGGGCTTCTGTAGCATTCAGGAGGCTCTGGGTTGGATCATTAGCATCACAAAACAAAACAAAAAGAAAATCAAGCCCACTCTGGGAGCTTGAGACACTCTCAAAATTTAAAAAAAAAAATTGTTTTTTTTAAAAGGCTTAGGGATAGTTCAGTGCAGAGTCCTTGGGTTCAAACCTCAATACTGCCCCCTCCATACACAGATGGACAAAAGACATGATTTTAAATTAGAAAAAATTCAGACAAAACTGCCAAATGAAATGCGTAACCTGGGTAGATCTTCGGAAGATACATGCAGAAGTGTTTAAGGGTAAAGCTCATCTACGCTACTTCAAATGTATCTAAAAGAAATTACTGATGCACACACAGAAAGTGTGACAAGCCACATATATGTCCATATGTTCACATATTATATGTCCATCATATAAATCTTTCAAATTATCTGAGTTTGAAAATATTCAAAATAAAAAGTTGAGAAATAAAGTTTAAAATCACCACAGTATTTAACACTGGAGTTTGACCAGGTACCTGGAAGAAACTGTATATGAAACATCATCTACATCTTATTTCCACAAGTTAATTTTTCAAAAACATTATCCAGGCAAATGACACTTAGGAGGCTGTGGCAGGATAGAGAGGTTACTTTGAGGCCAGCCTGGGTTACACAATGAGACATTGTCTTTAAAACAACAAACAAACATACAAAAACCAAACTAAACCAAAGAATATCCAATATAGAATCCCCAAACAGCCAGGCATTGGAGTAGACAAAACTATGCATGGTAAAACGAGATGAAATGACAGAGTTCAGGAAAACACACGAGGAAAAGAATAACACTGTCAAATATCTGAGCATCTCCTGGGGGCTACACACAGTGGTTGGCAGGGAATAGGTAAACACCCGAGAACGTGACAAAACTGCCCGCCCCCATGTGGCTTGTGATACAGCAATTAAATAAAAAGGATCAGGCCAGATGTGGCAGTGTATGCACATTTGTAATCCCAATCCTCCAGCAGGCTGAGGCAGAGAGACGAAAGTTCCACACGAGTTTGGCCAAGTTAGGATCCCCTGTTTGAATAGCTCAGTGCAAAGGCCCCGGCCTCAATCCCCACTACCACCAGAACCAAACAGAAGCAAACAATGCCAATGGACTACTAAACTCTCCTGGCCAAGACCACGGAGATGAAAAGTAAAGCCACTAACTGTGGGGCGGCTCCTGGGAAGAAACAACAGCCGCTGCCAAAGACCTATAGGTTAAAAGGTAGCTCACACCGGAGGACATCAAAGAAACTCCAGCTGGAGTACCAGTGAGGTGCCGAGGGGGTTCGGTGAGGACAGTGGTCACAGCAATAAGAGCAACTGCTGAGCATTTGATACTTTTAATTCAGCAGTAAAGTTAGCTTAGTAGGATGGATTGCGTAATGTATTTAACAGAACTTATTTTTTAAAAAGACCTTAGAGTGTATCTCCAACTAAACACTGAACCTTGGTCAACCTATCTTCCTAAATTCCATACAGTATTCCTCGCCTTGTTTTTTAATATGCCTTGCATAACTAGGGTCTTTGAGTGAAGAAAATAAAGACGAAAATGTTTCTCAAGCAAAATACACATAAACTGGACTCTAATAGCAAATTTCTTTGTATTAGATAAAATTTTGTAAAAGTTTTATCATTTGCTCCTGGAAAGCTATAAATAAGCATTTCAGAATTTCTGTATACAAACTTGGATGTCCTGTGAGGGAAAAAATTTTAAAAACCCAGGCTGACTGGGTGTGGTGGTGCACCCCTATAACCTCAGCACTTAGGAAGCTAAGGCAGGAAAACTGCTAGCCTGGGCTACATAGTGAGTTGAAAGGCAATCTGAACTACATAGCCAAGACCTTGCCTCAAAAGAAAATAAAAAATAGAAAACATCTAAGCAAAGAGATATATTTATCTCTTATTTATGCTACATAGATCTTTTTTTTTTGGTGGTGAGAATTGAGCCTATGGCTTCCTACCTGCTAGCCCACCACGGAGCTACAAGCCAGGCCGCTTAGATTCTATTTTGAGGTAAGACCTCACTAAGTTGCCCAGGCCAGACTCAAACTCTCTACCCTCTTGCGTCAGCATCCCTAGTAACTGGGGTTACAAGTGTGTGCCAACATGTCCAGCCAGATCCAAATGGTCGGTAAGTACCGTGGAAAGCAAGCAATCAGGCACAGAAGTTACTGCTTTTAGAATGTTTTATACACAGACACGTATGTCAGGTCACTTACATTTAGAAACTTTATTTTAAATTGGTTTAATAAGCAATTACTGTAGGCTGGATAGGGATACTGCATGCCTATGATCCCTGCATTTGTGAGGTTCAGGCAAGAGAATCTTAAATTCGGGGACTGCAGGCACTACCGTAAGTCTTAAAAACAAAACTTTAATTAATTTATCATAACCAGTTTAATAAAGTTTAGGTAAAATTTAGTCTTATATACTAAAAATATTTTAAGAAATTAGTATAATACTACTGTCCTAACCTTTGTCCTCCCCAAACACACAAATGATAGTGTTTTCAAAACACAAACACTTGTGTTTAGCATCAAAAGTTCTGATTATTGGGCAGAGGAGTCACCAAGGAGTCATAGTAGAACATCAATCCATATTAGTACGACAAGACACCTTCTTTCTTCCCCCGCGATACTGGGAATTGGACCAGGGCCTTTGCACTGAACTACATCTCCACCTCTTTGTTAATATTTTATTTTGACCCAGCATCTTAGGAAGTCCACGAATTGACCAGGGTAGGCTTGAACTATCATCTCACCCCACCCTCCCAGAATGCTGGAACTAAGGCACGCACTATCACACTCAGCTTACAAGAGATCTTAATATTTACGTGCCCTCAATGTTACAGAAGCAGAATTGTTAGGTAATTTCTTAAAACGTATATTACAACCACTCACCTTCTCCAATCTTCTCTATTTTGGTGTAGTCTTCCATAGTTATTCAACAGGTATTACAGATCCTGAAACAGAAACAAAAGAAAACCTGATTTAATTAGATGACATTAACTCAGAGTGGTTTTAAGTACTAATGAGATACTATGTATAAAGCATTTTCCACAGTGCCTTCTGCCATACAGTGTGCACTCCATAAATATGTTACTACATTAAAACATTTACAAGGGTAAGGATTCCTTCAGTAAGACTTTAGCCTCCAAAACATTCGCATATTCAGTACAGTGTAGCACTGAACATCTTTGAAATACCCTTAAATTCAGACTTTTTTTTTTGTCGCCCAAAGAATGACTTTTTCTGTTAACGGTGTGCGACAAAGTTATACCCAAATATTTCAAAAATACCATTTGAATTTGTACTGCTTTATACTTTCCAAAAGACACTTTTTAAAGTCATTAGAAGGGATGTGGTCAGACTGTTCAATCACTGCGATAGGCCTTTTGTTTTAAAGCACCAAAAATATTTGAGTGCCGTATTTACAGTTTAAGTGGGTTTTAATCTTTGTTTTTTGCAGTCACACAGACAAAACATACTCAAGACTTCCAAAAATGCAAAATGCTACTAAGCACTCCA
Source organism: Dinomys branickii (assembly GCA_004027595.1). Lineage (NCBI taxonomy): Eukaryota > Metazoa > Chordata > Mammalia > Rodentia > Dinomyidae > Dinomys > Dinomys branickii. The sequence continues at coordinate 6,583 of PVLD010009493.1, read as the reverse complement.
GAAGAATGAAGATTTCAATCCCACAGATAAAATTCTAATTATAAAGTATACAGTGTGAGGAATCAAGCTTAAAAAAAGAAAAGCCCACTTGAATCACAAACAGTGGTTAAAGGAAAAGAAAAAGTCTAACATTCAGTACTTCCCGGGCTGGGTAAATTTACCAAGCTGAAAGATAATTACCTTGATTTTTCCAATCACTCATCACTGATAGTAAAATTACTGTAAGTCACTGAGTTAAGGGAACTTTAATGAATTCTATTTGTTACATTTTTCTTCAAAGAGGGGGCACCCAATCCAAACAGCAGAGATTAATTTTTTTAAATGAGCTCTGTCTGGGCTCTGGTCCTGAGATTATCATTATGCGAAATGTTAAACGGGCAAGTGGAGCGATTACCTTTACCCTCAATAAGCATTCTTCATGTACAGAGTACAGCAAGAGTGCTGAGCTCACCTTACACAAACAGCTAAAAAAATAACTGTTCCAAAGCCTGGCTCAATCCCCTCCCTCCCTTTCCAGTTGGAACTAACAATTTTAAAACAAGCCGCCGCTTTGGAGCGCACTCTGGAGCCCCGGGGCGGTGGCGGCGTCTACCCCGGCAGCCGCGGAATGTGGCACAGCCAGGTTGGCGTCTCGGTCCGGAGACCTCTAGGGACGCGCACCCCGGGAGACGCGCACACGGCACCCCGCGAGGACTTGCACAAAGAGGGGACGTGCACACCGGGGGACGTGCACCCTGGGAACTTCAGGACTGAGGAAGCGATTCGGGATCTTAGAAAGGAAAGAGAAGGAAGGAGGCCGCCAGGGCCTTCCCGCTCCGCGCCCGCCCGAGCGCCCCCAATACTCCGGTTTCGAGCCCCGGGCGGCGCCGGCCGGGACCTGGGACCGGAGCTCGGAAGCCGGGACGGCCCCGCCCGGTCGCAGTGGGTTTCGATCTCCAGCCCGCACCCAAGGGCGGCCTGGGGCCGCGCTGAAGCCCCGGCGCGCTGGAAGCGAGGGCTTCCGCGCCGGTAGGGCCTCCTCCCGAGGCGCGGCCAGGCCCGCTCACGCTCCCTGGGGCAGGCGGCCTCCGCCTCCCCCGGACCGGCACCCCGGCCCAGCCTCCGCTGGGCCACCCGCCCCTCAACGCTCGGCCGCGCGGTCGCCCCGCATGCGCGACCCTGAGCCCAGCTACTCTACCCGGGCGTCGCCCCGCGGCGGCCGAGGCGGCAGCTACCCAAGATATCTCGCCGGCGTCCCTCCGCACTGGACCTCCCCGGCCAGCCCTGGAAGTCAAGTGCAAGCAGTTTCAAACTCGCCGCGCTAAAGGGGCTCGGGCCCACCAATCAGGTAACCCGTAGACTTTCAAAGGAGCCAATCAGGGCCCAGTTACGCTTGGGCGGGGCTTGCTGCGTGGCTAGAGCGCGAAAGACCGAGTAAATGGCGGCTGGAAAAAAAGCAGGAAGGCGGGCGCCGACAGAATCTGAGGCCTTTTATCTCAGGAGAGCGCGTCCTACTGTTTCTAGTCACCCAGAAGCCACCGATCGGCCTGTTTTTCTTTTTAAGTTTTTTTGGTCAATATCGGCTCAATTAAAATGTATTGCCCTCCAATAGCTCATCACAAAAGTGATATCGCACCGAGATTCAATTATTTTATTTTTCATACTTAAGGAGCATATTTGAGGAACCTTGATAAAGTAATATAAGTTAATGGAAAAAATGAAAGACAGTCTCAGAAACATAAACATTTACAATTATATACACGCAATTATATGCATATATAGCTGTGCTTTGTTTTTGCTGTATGTACTTTAAATTTTTACTTATTAAAAATTAATAATTTAAAATATTTTAAATTTTAAAACACTTTCACGTCAGAAATTTTAGAGTTTTCCATAAAGATTCCTTAAAACACAAAATTTCAGCTGGGCACAATGGTCCACAGCTGTAATCCCAGCTACTCAAGAGGCTGAGGCAGGAGGATCACAAATTCAAGGTCAGACTGAACAATTTACTGAAACCCCGCCTAAAAATAAAAACAAATTTTAAAGGGGGAAGAGGGCTACCGATGTAACTCAGTGGTAAAGCACTCCTAGATTCAGTCCTCATTACCACAAAGACCAATAGAGAGACAGAGACAGAGAGATCTAACTATGCTTTAAATCATCTTTAAATAATCCAGTGTCAAAAGTTCTCTCTTCGTTGTCCTCTATTGTCCTCTAAGAGTGATTTCCGTACTTTAAGATAAGTGTGAAATCTTTAAGAAAGTAAAACAGTAAAATAGTTGGGCTAATAAGAATCCACTTAATATAAATTTCTCTTTGCACTGAACTTAGGTGGCACATTGAACATGGAGTGATAACCACACCCTCCGCAAGTGAGTCTTAGAGGACCCTGATTAGGATAAAGAACGGAACTGGTTCCTTGAATCCCTTTAAATGTCTACTGCCTTTCTACACAATGAGCCACCTTTGTCACCTGGCCCTATGAGACTACTGAGCCTTGACAAATTTCATTCCTACCCAACAGAGTCAGAGTGTTCGGGACTCAGGATGGTAGTGGTAGGAGTGTGAGACTTCCTGCCTGCCCTTTTTTCCCACTCATCCCCAGCCGCTGGGGAATCAAACCTAGGTTTGCCTAAGAGGGAACGGCTGTAGCACTGAGAGACACTCCCAGCCCCCTATTAACTTTTAAAATCCAAAATTGACTTCTTAAATGAAAACTGACTGCCCCAGAGAAGTGCTGTAGGGAATGCAGGACCTTCTCTGCTAACTAAGGACACTGATTTCAATGAATGAAAATGTATATATACATATACATTTATATATGCATATGTGCATATATATATATATCTTGTTTTGAATGCTTATGAATTACATCTTTCTAGAAGTTTAAGGGAAAAATTAAACTCTTGTAAAACCAGCAAGTAATACATGATATCCATTTTACATTCAATATAAAGAAGATCACATTTTTCACAGTGCAGTGCTAGGTTTTTTATTTAACTCAGTTTCTTTTAAAGTTTCAGGGGTTACTATAAATTTATGCTATCAAGTTAATGATTACAGTTTGTTCCACTTTGGGCCAACTTCTATTTACTGTCTCTGAAATACAGTACTGTGCTGTATAGATACAGAAATGACCGGATACAATTCCTGCTCTAGGTGCTGAGCATGGAGAGCTCAGTGACATTTGGCATTCTCTTCTGCCACTTAGGTTTTAACTTGTGCTGTATGGTGAGGATACAGGGGAGAACATAGGAAAAGAGATTACCAGGTCTGACAGGCAAAAAGTCAGTGTACGTGGAGTAAAGTTGCAATTTTTCTTTCCCAGTGTTTTGATCTATAGTTTGTTGAGTCTGAAGATTTGGAGCTGAAGACTGTGCAGGACAACTGAACCCTGGAAAGAAGGGCATGACCCTCAACACAAAGAGCTCTGTGGGGTGAGAGTGAGTGGGCACAGATGTGGAAACGGGACTTTTGTATGTTGAATTCTGAGCCATGTAATGTGTTATCTAGTCCAAAAGTAAGTCAATGGATCTTGCCAATCTTACAGCCTTCTTAATTTATGATGCGTTTATGAGAACACAACCTTATCATAAATCAGGATGCATGCACCTATATATCATCTGGAGGCTTCTGTGATTTGAATGTGTGTGTTTCTCTAGAAGTCTTATGCTGGAACTTAATCCCCAAGGTGATGGTACTGAGGGCTGCAGTTTTACAAGGTTTTAGAACCCCTTCTCATGATGGGGTTCATGTCCTTATAACCCTAGTGTCCCTTTCCTTCTCCTCTGCTAGGACGCAGTGCCCCTCCCCTTTGCCCTTTCCCCATCTGCGGCTGCCAAAAGAACCCACCGTCTTGGACGCAGAGACCAACCCTCAGTCTGCTGGCAACTTGACCGTGGACTTCCCATCCTCCAGAACTATTTTTGTTCTGGAACTACTAGACGTTTTGTTCATTATAAATTTCAGTGTAAGGTGTTTTGTTGTAGCACCAGGAACAGACTATAACAGGGACCCCTTTTAAGAAAATAATACAAAACTAAGTGTGATGTGTATCAAAAATAAGAAATCATAAAATTACAAAAGTTTTAAAAGTTGAGAAATTACATAAAATCACAAAATCCATAAAAATGTTTCTATAAATTTCCTGACACACTTATCTTTTTTCTACTTTTTGTGCTACATTTGTGGAGTCATATCTTAAATTCGTACGCACCTGACAAACTATGATCTTTGTTTCTTCATGTGACACAAACTTGCAAAATTTTATGCACAGAAAAAGGACCCTCTTGTCCCGCGGCTACTCCACTGAGGGCCTCGTGGCTGCTCTGCTGTGGGCCCCGCTAAGGGCACCCCATGGACTGGACCTGCCCCCACCCATAGCACAGTGATGGGGCAGAGCGAGGCGGCCCGCTGTGAGCATATGTGCTTTTCCACCTCCAACCATGGCAGTTTGTATACACCCCTGTATGTTATAGTATAGTCTGAGGCAGCTATATCTGTTCCCAAGGTGAGAGTCAAGGGGTATAGATAAACCCAGGAGTACAGTTATTATCACAGGGAAGATGACTGATTGAGTGGTAGGGCAACAGAGATGAGGGAGGAGAAAAACTGAATGATCAAATGGGCCATCATCTGTGTAACTGAGTAACAAAGGTGAAGGTAACATTATGTAGGACAGCATCCAGAGCTAATTCCCTTCTATGTTCTCTATAATTTGTATTTCCTCAATCGTTTTTGTATTAACAGAAGTGGAGATAACTATATATTATGCAGCATCCAGTGCAAATTCCCTACTATCTTCTCTATAGTTTGGTATTTCCTTTAACGTTTGTGTGATAACTAATATGAAGATAACATTATGTAATACAGCATCCATCCAGTGCTAATTCCCTACTATGTTTTGTATAATTTTGTATTTTCGATATTGTTTATGGCTTATTCTGGTTCATATGTCTCATTCTTTTGTCTTTAAAATAAAAAAAAGGACCCTCTTCTCTTTTACATGGTTAATCTAAATTGTTTCTTTTAATAATCGGCCATTTCAAAAAAGTTACTGTCTTCCACTGTGGTTATTGTTTGTTCTTTAAATTTTACAATGCCTTTCAAATGTGAGAAAACCCTGAATTTGTTTCACATGTGAGCTATGCTACATATGACGGTGAATTCTGATTTGCATGGTTCTAAATGTTCTGCCTCCTGGAATTGTTCTATACTTTTGTAATTGTTCATGCTGCCTTCCTGAGTGTATTTCTGACACCAGGGAAGTTCAATTTAGGCACAGGGTCATGGTTTGGATCTGGAGTGCGTATGCCCCAAAGGCCCAGGTATTAAAGCTGTTCCCCAGAGTGGAACTGCAGGGAGGTGGGGGAACCTTTAAGAGATGAAGCGCGCTTGCGTGTGCATGTGCATGTGCGTGCGGTGGTGTCTTCCAGTCATAACAAGACTGAAACGGGGCTGTGGGACCCTAGTCTCTTTTCATTCTGTTTCACGTCCTGGCTGTGAGATGAGCAACTCCACTCTGCCGTGCACCCACCTCTGTGACATGCTCCCTACCAAAGCCTGGAAATAACAGGACCACCCAACCGTGGACCCAAACCTCCAAAATTGAGAGCTGAAATAAACCTTTCTTCCTTCTACATTTTTTTTTTTTGGCGGTACTGGGGATCGAACTCAGGACCCTGCGCTTGCTAGGCAGGCGCTTATTCCACTGATCTATATCCCCAGCCTCCTATTCCTTCTACATTTGATTATCTCAGATATTTTGTCACAGTGATGGAAAAATTATTAACATAGGGTAACACTGGAAGGCAAAAGTCATTTTCCTTTTAATTTTATAGATCTGATAATTAGAAGAACTTTCCCCAGGCCAGCTTCTCCTGCACTGCCCACTTGCTTATGGTTCTGATAATATCTTTGGCCATATAAACTTTCAACTCCAGATGTCAGGGAAGTCAGCAGAACAGGAGAAAGGAATATCCCTCCCTGGAAGCCATGCCTGTGCTACAGTTACTGATAATGATTGGAAAGTGCTTTGGAAAAACAACTAGATACCACTAATCCCAAAGTGAGTACATGTCCTAGGCCTTTCAGGGCACTATAACAACACACTCTGGTGGCTTGTAAACAATAGAAGTGTATTTCTCATGAAGACCTCATTTCCTAATACTCATCCCGGGTTAAGGACTTTAACATACGGATTTGGAGGGAATACAGATTTTTAGAGCATAGCAATGTATCCTTAACTCAACTTGCCCTGCGCTGAATCCCAGAATGCTTATGGTCATACCACTCACAGGACAGGGGTCAAGGGTGACTGAAGTGGAAGGAGCCAGGGATGTCACTTAGAGGCACAGCGCCTGCCTGGCGAGTGTGAGGTCCTGAGCTTGATTCCTGGTACCAAAAAACCACATTACAGTGGAAAGAACAACATCCTCAATCAACCATGTTTAAAATATTTGTATCCATTTTGTAAAAACATGTGAGCATATAAACATAGTGTTAAGGATCTGTCTTAGTTGTCTGCTGCTATCACAAATTACCTGAAACTGGAAAATTTACAAAGGATAGAAGTTTATTTAGCTCATGGTTCTAGAGACAA